>BCIL01000004.1:577175-715912 GCA_001599955.1 Cystobasidium pallidum
GAGTGGACGTGATGCTTTCCTCCTTGTTCGCCCGTGCATAGCCCTCCATTTGTTTTGGTTTGAGTTTGAGCCTGGGTCTGGTTTCGGATTAGTTTTGGATCTATCGGGCTTGGTTTTGTATAGTCTGAGGCTAGCGGGCGTATGAGGGCAATGAAACACATATTAAATTTACACATCTCGGATTGCATATAAGCTTGCCTGTACGAGCTGAAATACGTGTGCTACGTGAGCGCTGGCATTCTAGCTCTCAACAAGTACTGCTATCGTCCAATGATGACTCACGAAAGTCAGGTTATTATCGATGGGTGATTACAGCTTTCAGAACATTTGCTCACCTTGGACCACGCAGTGTCCGGCAGGGAATTATAGCAATAGACAAGTGCCGGAATGTCGCAGGCTACATTTGCCTAATGTTTTCAAGCCAGCCTGAGGTGCCTCCGAGATCGTGATTCTCTCGTAGATGCCCAGCGCCATACTTTCGCATTCCTACCGCAGACGATAAGCGAGATAGAGACCGGAGGAGCAAGTGCTCATGCGAACGATTCTGATGGAAGGGCACTGCATAGCCGACTTTGAATGTTGACATGAGCGTTTCCACATGCAGTGGGATATGGTGTACCAGCGCAACAATCATGCAGTGTTAACCTCCTCGTGTCGTGCCGGTTGCAATGTTTAAAGCAGGCTTCGCGTCTGAATCTGGAGCGATAGAGGTGATTCTAGAAGGCAAACTCCGTCTGAGTGCTGACCTACAGGCAAGGCAAAGTGGGGATATCAGCAGCATGTGATAATCGTTAGATAGAATAGCAATGAACAGCGTCACGTGACTAATGGGCCGACGGCTGGACTGCAAAGAGCAGGTGGATTGCAGTCACTACCACTGCAGGACTGAAGGATATGCCTCCGAGCACTACCTAGCTTGGCGCCATAGACCGCTTGCACTTGCGAGTGAGTGATCGCTATCATCGCGTACTTGGACACTACGGATATCACCGATGCCCCCTGAGGGTAGCTAGAGAAGTCGAGCATATGTCATGACGGCCAGACACACAAATAGCCTGCACTCAGCTTGCTTGTCCTTCTAGTCTTGCGGGTGTTGTCATCACTGTAGCGCCGGACCCTATCACGTGGGGGCAAGGATCTCCAAAGCGGTAGTCGTGGACATGGCATGTGAGGCCCTAACTTGCGATCAATAGCGTTTCAGATAGTAGGAGTGCTACGACAATGGTCGCAAATAAAGAGGTGAACACCTCTACTTGGTTCTGTCATCCATCACACTTCTTTTGCCATCGCGTGCGACCAGTTGCACCTTTCGGGGCGGAGCAGGGCCCACACACCCCGCCGACGCGGAAATATGCACTGGACGGATACAGTAGCTCAGCAGTTGTCCTGCCGGCAACCCCGCTTGCAGGAAACGGTGACACAGTTGTCTCGTCGTACGGACCAGCGTTGGCCCTTGACCGCCCGGCACAAGTGAGCGTGATCGGAGTCTCGAGTACGAGGCTGGACGAAGCTGACACTTTGTTTGCTCTACTTCGGACAATCCTCATTCAAACGGTTGCTGCACGAATATATACTCAGCAACCGCAAGGTATCAAGACCAACGACGCAAAAGACCCATCCTCGCAGCTGGACTGGTAGCATTCCCCGCTCGTGGCTACTAGCGACGACGGCTGTGACTGTTGACCGTAACGCGCTCCAAGCTAGACAGTCCACCACAACTTCAGCAAGCTTGAGCCATGTCTAACACGCCCTATATCGTGCTTGAGAAGCTCGGTGAAGGTACATACGCTACAGTTCACAAGGTGAGTTGGGTGTTTTCTCTAAGGCGTGACAACTAAACTCCCGCAACGGCGAGCGTGTCGTGCATTCTACACACTTTGCTGCTTAGCCAGCCGGAATATGCATCATGAAATAACATCTAATGCTAACAGCTGCTTATGTTATATTACAGGGTCGCTCACGGAGTACTAATGAAGTGGTGGCGCTAAAGGAGATTCATCTCGACTCGGAAGAAGGCACACCATCTACCGCTATTCGAGAGATCAGTTTGATGAAGGAGCTGAAGGTATGTTTAGAGCAAGGTGGACTATACTATGACTGCGTTGGCGCCGCCACATACGTGCGCGTGCGGCTATTGACCTGAACCTTCCATTTCTCTCGGCACGCGTGATGTCGACAGCATCCCAACATTGTTCGACTATACGATGTCATTCATACAGAGAACAAGCTAGTACTAGTTTTCGAATTTATGGATTTAGATCTGAAGAAGTACATGGATTCGTACGGGGACCGAGGTGTACTAGAGCCAGCCATCGTTCGGTCCTTCATGTGGCAGCTACTTATGGGTACCGCATTCTGTCATGAAAACCGAGTACTTCACCGCGATCTAAAACCTCAGAACCTTCTTATCAACAAACGCGGAGAACTCAAACTAGCAGACTTTGGCCTTGCGAGAGCTTTCGGTATTCCCGTCAATACCTTTTCGAATGAGGTAGTCACACTATGGTATCGCGCACCCGACGTTCTCATGGGTTCCAGAACCTACTCTACCAGTATCGATGTGTGGAGTTGCGGCTGCATTATGGCGGAGATGTTGTCGGGAGTGCCTCTATTCAGAGGAAGAGACAACAATGACCAGTTGAATCAGATCTTACGCATTCTGGGGACTCCAGATGAGCAGACATTGCGTAGAATTGTCCAAGAGAGCGTGAGTCAGATGGAAGCACTTAAAAGTTCAGGGATCCCTTAGCGTTGACATGACCTAATTGTGACGACAGCCGGAAATTCAGCTCAAGCCTTTCCCGCGGACACCAAAGATCCCCTTTGGTACGCTTTACCCTAAAATCGCGCCCCTGGCTGTCGACCTATTAGAGAAGCTACTTCAATTCGACCCTTCTCGTCGTCTGTCTTGTGATGAAGCGTTGCAACATCCATATTTCATTTCGTCCCAATCAGGAATGACTCAAAACGTTCCAGCGCAGCAATATGATGAGCGGGCTCATATGCAGGCACAACAGCATGCGCTTCAGCAGCAGCAGCAGCAACAGCAGCAACAGCAGTATGCTGGGAGAGGTTACTAGATATAGACATAGGGAAATGAGAGGGATAGACATGTAGCACTTGAATCGCTTAGCAATGTAGGCTTATATGAATCAGTCGCGAAAGGTACACAGCAACCCATATGATGCTTTTGCACTTGTCTAGATCCGTGATCATCCTGCTTTCTGATTGCCACTCGCAGATCAAGGCGGACGACCTGTGTATACGTAACGCTGCATTGATACTAATCTAGTGGAACTAATGAGGCATCTGCCAAAGTCTCAGTTAGCGCTGCAACACTTGTTCCGCCACCAAAACGTATGGATTGTGCGCGCTGCAGGTCAGAAATAGTCACTTTCCAAGCCCGCAGCAGATGGAAATAGTCAACGATAAATAGCCGCTTACGACGAGATTACATAACCACTACGGATGCTCGCAGTCGCTTGTTGGTTGATGCCAGTGATACTGAAGATGTCGGTGAGAGCAGCTGTTTAGTTTTGCCCTGGACCTCTCAGCGCGTCTTTTAGCCCGATGCAATGATCGAGATTGGCGTGTACCGACGGAAAAGCATGAGAGGCCTGCCAAAGAAGTGCGATGTGCTATGCTATACTGCATTCGCTATGCCATGCTGACTGCAGCAACTCTGCTCTGACAAGCCGTCTGGCTGCATACAACTGAGCCGGCCTTGTGGCGTGTGTTTCGCGTCTTCATCGCCACATTCCTTTCCCTGCTGAAGTGCGCAATGCAGAATACACGAAAACAAGCTCGAGGCGCTGCAGGTTGGGAAGAAGGCGACTGCTTTCTGTGCTTTCCAACCCATCGACTGGCTGGTACAAGTGCGGCGGATCGTGTTCCTTGTCGCCTGCCAATCTCTCCTTCTCCCACTTTCCCCTCTACATACTGGGCCACTTGCGCTACTCCCTTTCGGCGTGTGTGCGCGTAAACAAGCGCGATAGCATCTCCGCAGGCATCTGGTCCTCAGGATGTCCCACTCCCACCAATATCCCTTCGACTCGAGGGGCGAAGGCGGCAACTACTACTCTGTCGACCAGCCCGGTGCCGCCTCGAGCTCAGCAGCCTTGAACAGCTCAGGCTTCGCCTACCCGCCTGAGAAGAACTATCCCATGTCGTCCAAGAAGTGGTATCAGAGCAAATGGGTCAAGATCGGTGTCCCAGTGCTGCTTGTTGCGGGTGCGTCTCACCCCCACCGATACTGGTTTCACAACCGCGTTTTTAGCTGAGTCGACCTTTGCGTGCACTCGATTTGATTCCGGTGCACAGCCATTGCGGGAGGTGTTGGAGGCGGAATCGCGGCGTCCAAAAGCAACGATAACAACAGCAAGTCTTCCAGCGGCATCTCCAACAACGCTGCTGCTGCTCCAGCTGCTGCCTCAAGCGATGGTGAGTTTCGGTTTTCCTATGGCTGTCCTCGACATTGCATGGGGTGTTTTCCGAAAGACTCGATCGCGAGTTGGCTGTAGTCGTGCTGACCTGCTTATATCGTGCCCTCCTCGTGTGTACCGCTCTATAGCCAACGGCAACCCCATCTATACCTCGACTGCTGCAGCAGCTGCTCCCACCGCAACCGCATCGATTGGCGCATCATGTCCAGCCTCAACGCCACAGTACAATACCGGATCCTCGGGCATGCAAATCCGAACAGACCACCCTCTCCTCATGGCCGACAGTGCTCGCTGGTCATGTCTGCCGTCTCAGATCCAGGCTGATGCTTACTTGCGCTCTTGGGACGAGACTATCATGGCTAACGCCACACGCTATGCCGCCATGGATCCCGTGCAGTATACACCCGATGGAGGCTTGAGCGGCTCTGGAGTACTAGATGTTGCGAGAGAGCTTCAACTGCGTACAAAGCACTGGGCATACGCTTGGAGAATGACCAACGACTCCCAGTGGGTTGAGCGAACATGGCAAGAACTGCTCGTCGCATCGGGCAACTCATCCCAATCTTTCGGAGAAGGCAATACTCGATGGAATCCTTCGCATTTCCTGTAGGTTGGGTCAAAAGAGTCGACGCCGACTGAGCCTTGTCCTGACATTTCCCGATGTTCGTTTCTTCAGTGACGTTGCCGAGTTTACTGCCGCTTTCGCTTACTCGTACGACTGGATGTACGATGCCTGGACTGAAGAAAGACGAAATGCCATCATGTGGTCTATTATCAATCTTGGTCTTAGGTATGGTCTGAACTCGTACACCGAGGAAACAGGCTATGGCTGGTGGCAGTCGACAAACGGAAAGTAAGTAATCTACGTTGTTTCGAGCGCGTCCGGCACCTGGGCTAAAAATAAACCTTCACAGCTGGAACAACGTCTGCAATGGTGGTTTGACTCTCGGCGCTCTAGCAGTGGCCAACGAAGATCCGACAGGCATCGCACAGCAGCTCCTCTCTAACACCGTCGCCAATGTAAAGGAGAATGGTGTTTTCGGAGTCATGCCAGATGGAACATGGTCAGAAACTGCCGACTACTGGTACTTTGGCAATCAAGCTCTTTCGCAAATGGTCTCCGCCGTTGAGACTGCAACTGGCTCAGATCAAGGTATTCTCTCGGCCAATCCTGCTTTCAACTTGACCGGAATGTTCCATATCTACGGAACTGGTTTCGTTGAGAAATTCAACTGGGGTGACTGCGGCCCGAACAAGTACCAGGCTACTGCCAACGCTCTTTTGCTCTATGGTGATCATTTCGACAGTGAGTACCTTTCTCACTATATCGTTGCAATTTTATGCTAATGTGAGCAACCTGCAACTTCGCAACTTTGCAGTTCCAGTGTACACTCTGTTCCAGAGAGACCGAGAAGACGCAGCAGACCCGCTCTCAATGCTCTGGTACAATACCAACGTTCAAGGCGACTGGTGGTATAACCTGCCTCTAGATCGCAACTTCCCCGATTCTCGAGATGCCTGGGCTTCCTTCCGGTCCACTTGGACTGACGGAAATGGCTTGTACACTGCTATGAAAGCTGGTAACGCCACAGGCCATCAAACTGTCAGTCCCATTTCTCGCTCTAGTTATGCCGCCCCAGTTTGTAAGACTGACTCTTCACTCTACAGCACGGCAATCTTGATGCTGGTACCTTCGTGCTTGAAGCGCTCGGCGAGCGATGGGCTGGCGAACTCTGCCACAACGACTACCTTGCTCCTGGCTACTTTGGCTCTGAAGCTCAAGATGCCGAGCGATGGACATACTACCGCTGCATGACCGAGGGACAGAACACTCTTGCCTTCAACGGCCAGAATCAGCTTGTCAACAACGCCCCTCCTACCACTTATGGCTCGTCTGGAGATCGTCAAACATCGCTGGATTACACCCCAGCTGCTGACTCCGCTGGCTTTTTGTGGTCCGATTTGAGCGGATCGTACACCAACGTGTAAGCTTGAGCGACTGCCTATGACTTGCGAGATTGTACTAATACCTACTTTGCCGCAGCAATACCGTTCGCCGAGGTATCCGAGTTTACAACCAGCGCCGTCAAGTTCTTCTCCGGGATGAGATCGCCGGTGCACAAAATGCCGGTCAATGGCGCATGCATACCAATGCCACTATCGCTTACTCTGACAATAACAGAGTTGCAACTCTCTCTCTTGGCGGGAACAGTTTGACAGCTTCAATCCTCGACACAGCGCCTGGACTCACTTTCCAGACTCTGGCACCAAACAGAACAGCCGATGCTCCACCCCTAGCATCCGGCGGATACGACCTGCCCAACCCTGGTGTTTCGGTCCTTACTATCGATATTCCGTCTGGAGATACCACGCTTGAAGTCCTCTTCAATCCTCAATGGGACGGCCTGTCCGCTTCAGATTATAAGACGCCATCCAGCGTCAGTTTATCTAGCTGGAGCGTAACGTCACCCAATTAAGGAGCTCTCTCTGCCCCTCTTATCTCTTTTTCTTGGGTAAAAACGTAGTTAACGGACATTATAGCATGTACACATGCCTTACCACATTACACCTTCGTAGCCGGTTGCAGCGACATTGTCATGTCTAGTGTCGCTTCAGTGTCTGCAATTTCTCGTTAGATTCTCGTTAATGTGTGTTATTAATCCTGGTGATCTAGAATGCAATGGTCTTCGACTACTACCCGCATGGCTGCGGCCGAAGGGAGAAACTAAGCTCAGGATATTGCCATCTGAGCATATCCCATACTCGGATTGCACACTAGTCACCCGAGATCAGTTGTCGAAGTATACTCCGAGAACACCGTTCTTCTTCGATTACAATATATTTCGAATTAAGGCAAAGTATCCTGAGAGTTCTGTCAGGGTTGTTTCCTTCAAGTATCATTGGTTTGATTTATTGATGCATCTAAACGTTCGAGAATACTTTCAGGACGTTGTCTTCTTCATTCTCTTGCTTGCTTCATGTGATCGCCACTTACGATTACCGGTCTTTGTCATGAATGCCTTGTCGGGACATGCTCCTTCGAACTCTGCCTACTTATAGCCTAGAAGCAAGCGGATGATGCAGACACATGTGGGCTGGCCTGAGCAGTGTTGCGACGGCCACGGCTGCCGCTGCGAGCAATGCAGTCGGCGGCGGAAGTCCTGCCACTGCTGATGATCGTGAGCAGCGTGAGCACCGGTCTGCTACACCTACGGCGGGCTACAAGAGGCGAGCGAGACCGAAGCTGCAGCAAACGTATTCTAGCAATCGGTCATCCCCCGAACCGTCGCCTGAGCGCACGCGGTTAAGGCCCTTTACTCCTGCTCAGGGCTCTCAACAGCCACATGTTCGACAGCGCAGTCCGGCGGCCACCTCTGCATTATCAGGAACGGCCGCAGCTGTATTCGATGCGACGAATCCGACTCGTCCATCAGGGCAGTACAACTATGAAACACCAGGAACCGAGAAGGGTGCATATTTTGGCTCGAACGAGTCAGAGCGGGATACTTCCAACTACGATGAATATGGAGACGCTTCAAGCTCCGAAGACAGCGCCACGGAACTGCAAGACGCACTGAAAGGACTGGATTCTCCACAGAATATCGATGATCCTGGTCAGATGGATGGAGGTGGTAGCACTGCACACTTGGTCGGGAATGGAGGCATTCGGAGAGAGCTGCTGGTACAGCGGCGCGTCCAGGAACCATCGCAACACTTCGGGCGAGCCGCGTGGGATCAGTGGGAACAAGCTCTTACCAAGTCGCGAAGATCTCCTGCTCTGCGAGTACAAGAGGGCACCACAGGCTCACCCCGAAGACCGAGATCACTGACTCCAAATGTCAATGCGACAAGTCTGGCTTCGCGCAGGCGAGCCTCGCCGTCGAGCGGCGCTCTGGCACAAGACATCGCAGCACTATCCTCTGGCCATAATCGCTCCCCAACGCTGACAGCACCGGCTTCCCCCGCCGGTAATGTACCGTGTCAGAGCAAGATACCTTTTCGAACAGATTTGCTCTTCGAAGTCGCAATCTTGACCGGTTCCCTGATTCTGACTGCATACCGAATGGTTAGGTTACAGACACCGCTCAATGCAGACCTACAACCTCTCACGCCGATACCACTCAGTCCTCTTGTCTTGCTCATCATAGCAATACCATGTACATCACTCTTCCGCCGCATGTCCTGGCAGTCCAATTACATGTTCCCGTTCACCGATGAACGAGGTTACCGATCACCAGCTACAGTGGATGACGGCTTCGCTGCTGGTGCTGCTGTACCCGTCCTCCTTGCCGCTGGCTTTCTTTGGGACGCCGTGTCGCGTGGTGAAGAAGGAATGGGATACCTAGGCTCAATTACGCCTCTTATGGACGTTTGGCAAGTGGCCGGCAAATCTCCCCTAGCGGCGACTACACCGGATCTCGGAGCAGTCTATCGTACTGTAGTCGTAGCTAGGATATCGCTCCTACTCTCGACAAGCATCAATAGTTTCGTTCTCATCTTAAATATCGTCTTGTCGCGCACTTTCCTGGCCGTCGAAAAGGTCCCAAAAGACAATACAAAGCGGTTGCTGGGATCACTTATCGTTTCCGGAACTATAAGCTTGTTTTTATGGACTTTGCTCGCACTGAACGATGCATTCGCTTGGGGTAAGCCAGGACCAGTTTACACAGTTTCTACTGCCTTGCTGACCGGGATTCTTATCGTTAGCTTCGCCCTACATCTCTCCAGCAGAAGCGGCCATTTCATCCTTCATATACCAAATGTCACTGTATACTATCTCTCGTCTAGTCCGTCGTGGCTTTACGCTTGGGGAACTTAGCTTGGCCACGGGGTCGGGCATATCATTAGCATTGGAATTCTGGCGCCTTTCGCTTACTCGGGTGCGTTCAAGTCGGCTTTTGGACGTGCGGGACAAAAACTGAAGCGCCTTGCTTGCAGCTTTCGTACTCCAGGAGGGGTGTCATTCCCCCAACTTTTCGGATGCCAACGCCATTATTGCCCTATCAGCATGTGATGATCCCAGGCGCCTTCCTCACGGGCTTCCTGCTTTCACCGCTGCTCGTCCTGTCGCGTCAATTTGCGCAAATGCCTTCTCATCGATTACGTCGGCCTGAGGAACGGGGGCGCAATCGAAAGCTAGCTGCGCTCGGTGTCGGCTTAGGCTTAATCTTCGTCGTTTTTGTTCCATTTGGCGGATGGGCAGGCTGGGCTCTCGGTGGTAACCTCTGGACTGCCTGGGCTTGGGCCGCCCGATTCAGCATTTTTGGCGGTAATGGAGTGGAAGGTATGCATGGAGAATATTCGGGTTGGAAGCGCTGGCGACGAATCGCATTAGTACTTTACTGGCTCGGCATTGCAACTATCGCAGTAGGAGGGTGGCAGACCCGAATAGTACGCGCCAGACGTATAAGACTGGCAAAAAACCGGAACCTCCTGAAACCCGCTGAAAACGGGAATCATTCCGCCAAGAGCAATACACTCGGCGTCGCGGGTATCAGCGAATTGCGAGAAGACAGACGAATGCATGTCGCTTTGGATCTGAGGCGGAAGTTTTTCCATGCGCTAGCTGTACTCATGTTCATCCCGGCAATAGTCATCGATGTGAGCCTTGCTTATCTCTTTACACCCACATCTCGGATGGCACTCTCATCATGCTGATCGTTACGTCCTGTTCAGCCTGCTTTCACGTCATTAGCATTCTCAGCCGCATTTGCAATTTTCACTTTTGCAGAGTATGCTCGATATTTCGCAGTTTATCCCGTCGGAGCACCCATCCATATCTTTTTCAACGAGTTCATCGATTCAAAAGATGCTGGACCTGTCATATTGAGCCATTTTTACCTCCTCACTGGTTGTGCAGGCGGATTATGGCTTGAGGGACAAGGCATCAAAAGCTTTACAGGGGTATTATCCGTTGGTATTGGAGACGCCTTTGCGTCCATACTAGGCAAACGCTTGGGAACGACAAAGTGGCCTCATTCGAACAAGACTATTCTCGGAACTGCCGCCTTTGTCTTGTCTGTATTCGGATCGGCTCTTCTACTGAGAATTACAGGTCTCGTCGAACCTTTCTCGGTGAGCTTCTGATTTTGTGCCCACTTGCACTCATGCAGCCTGCTAAATCCTTACACAACGCCAGATTCCGAAGTATCTGCTCGCTACCACCGCTGCAGGCGTACTAGAGGCGATATCGGCACAAAATGACAATCTCGTCATTCCAATCTTTTTTTGGTCCTTGCTATCTTTGCTGGAGGTATAGCTTTTCAGGGAAACGTACCCGTCGCCATCCTGGTGGCAAAGTGCCATATTGGCTGCAGAAGGCATGCATCAATGTAGCAGGTGCATATTGATGTTGTTGTTTTAATAAACATTCCTCTAGCAGTTTCTTACCGCATAGCTCATATGTTGTAATATCGCATGAAATCCTAGGAAACTTTTTTTGTCAAGCCTATGATTACCGCACATCCGTATAGCCGGCATGAGCCGGTTGAATGCCCACCTTGCAGCCATCGCCTCGACGGATAGCGCTATCCAGGTAGAGCAGGAACATGTGCCTGGCATAGAGTACAACAACAAGCCTTCTCCGAGTTTATGGTCAGGATTTCTTGTCTGTCCTTATACTTATACGGTTCTGTCGGCCGGGCCTTGCGATAAACGGCAATCAGTAATCCTTACCCTCAGGTTGCCCTCCAGACAACTTCTTCTGCCCAACTTCCACACTATGTTCTGTATCTCTATCGCAACATCATCTGTACATTAAACGATGCTGTCACTACTGTCTCTCCAGTAGATCGTATCTTCGCCTTCGACGCGACCGACTTCACAGCGTTATCACACGGAGCGGTGATCAGCGGCCGGACGAAAAGAACACGCAGGCATCGTGCAGGACAACGGCAGTCTGCGGTGAGTATGACATCTGCAGGAAGGCCATGTATGCTTGCTAGGTATTGACGATGCCATAACCCTAATGCTGGCCGACCTGCAGCCTGACTTCTGTATCTGACGGCACACGCCCATAGAGAGCCACAATGGCTTCTAAGGCTGTCGTTCCAACAACACCTCTACGGCACGCTACGACCGCCTCTTATGATAGCAGCATGAGCTCGCTGGACGACAATGCCGGCGACAGCGGGTTCAGCTGGAGCTCCTCCAGCGACGGCGGCTGCAGCTTCTCCACTTCACCTGCGACATCGACTTTCTCAAGCTCGCCTGCGAGCAGTCGATTGCACAGCAACGGCAAATCCTCGTATGGCCGTCGCAGAGCAAGCACGAGTGCATCAGCTACCCTAGAGTCTTTTTCCAGGCTTATCACTCTTCAGGAGCAGGAAGCAGAGCCCGCTTCACCCGAAGCTGGCAGCTTCCCATGTTTAGAGCCAGACTCTGCAGGTTCTACCTCGCTGAGTGCAGCTGCTGATCACCTGCAATCTCCTCTTGCACTCTCGCCGGATGAGACTCGGCACGGTACGGGGAGTTCTTCCATATTACCCTCCGCGACATCCTCGACACCTGCTGGAACTCATATGATCATAACTCGTGAAAGTGCCACTGAAGCGGCCCGTGTCTTGCACAATCAAGTACCTGACATCAGCGATGCAGACGTTGATGTGCCTGGGTCAGCAGCCGTAAGGCCTGCTCTCAAAACCAAATTGTCAAAGAAGTTTCTCCTAAAGGGGCGTGAGCGAGCTTCCTCCCTTTCGAAGTTGCCATTTGTGCGCCCGCGGCTGGAGAGAAGTGGAGCAACAGAAGAGACTTTCACTCCTACTCAGTCTGATAATTCACTACCCTCTGCTCCAAATGGCGACATACCACGTCGGCGAGCTATATTAAGATTGCAGGACCGATTCGCTCGCTCGGCCCCATCGAGTCCGCCTGTCACACCCAACGAATCAACTGACAGAGTCCACCTGTTTCGCTCCCGTCCGAGCAGTATCGTCCTCAGCGGACGCGGTGTCGAGTTCAACTACTTCGCCGGCCCGGTATCAAATATAGCTGTATCTCAACCTTCATCATGCAACGCCTCGGATTATCATCCTGCGCTCGACACGTTCGGAAACTTGGATAGTGTCGACGATCTCGTCAATTCAGCCACGGACGATATCTTCCAAGATGCCCTGCCGCAGAATATGTTTGATAACCTCCTTCCGCGTGAGGTCAGGCTCAAGATTTTCAGCTTGGTCGTGCGGGCTTCAGTGGAGGAAGGCATACGCAGCATAGAGGACCGTGCTTGGACGGCCTCGCGTGCTAAGGAGGAGCGCTGGGTTGGCGAAAGAGGGGGCTTGCGCGAGCTTGTCAAAATGAGCCGAGTATGTCGGGAATGGCGAGATCTCGTGTTCGATGGACAACTCTGGCAGAATGTTTATATTTCCAGAACATTGGGATGCGATATTTTCTGCGCAAGTGGTCTTGTTAGACTTGCCTCTCATGCAGGTTCTTTCTTACGTAGGCTGGACCTACGTGGATTCTCGCAACTCTCGGACACAGATCTACAGGATATCGCAGAATCTTGCCTTACACACTCGGGTGTGACAAGTTTGACGTATATCGACTTATCTGGTGAGTCCCATCTCCGTCAAGGAGAGTACAAGCCTGCCTGACTGAATGATCACGCGAAAACCCTCGCTACAGGCTGTATTGGTATATCGACGAAAGCCTTGCATTTCCTCCTGGCCGTCAGCCCAAAACTCGCTCATTTGAACGTACGCGGCCTCGCAGCAGTTGTAGGCTCCACCGTCTGCGCCGTGCTGTCGTCGAACATTCATTGCCTGAGAACTCTCGATGTCTCTCTCTGTCGGAACCTTCTTGCTGGAGCCCTGCTCGATCTGAAACAGCCGGAACTTCAGGGGCTGTACGCATGCAAACTTCCAAGCATGGATTCTAGAGTGGCCGGGCGGCTTCTGGCGCTTTTCCCCATGCTCTCGTATCTTGACCTCGCGTACTCCCGCTATGTAACCGATGATGCCTTCTTGCGATGGCCAACTAGGGCAGAAGGAGGAACAGGTTTGAGAGGACTTCGGTTGTCGGGATGCACGCGATTAACCGATCAAACCTGTCTCAACCTCGCCGGCAAGGTGCCTGAATTGGAATACCTGGAATTGGCGAGCATCGGAGGCAATCTGCGCGATGGTGGCTTGGTGAAACTCATAGAAACTTGTCCATCTCTGAGGAAGATCGATCTAGAGGATGCCATTAATCTCTCTGATCGCATTCTCACGACCCTAACACCATCTAAACGCCACCGCAATAATCCACCTTCCCTTCTTGAACACCTCAATGTTACCAATATACCGGAACTTTCAGAAGCTGCGCTGGTTAAGCTCGTCAAAGGGTGCCCCAACATACGCAATATTGAGGCATCTAACTGCTTCAACATTTCAGACCTCTTCATCAAGACATTTGCGCATCATGTGAAGAAGAATCGCATTCAAGGGGCAGAGATGGCCATAATAGACTGTCGCGGTGTAACACGGCAGGCGGTCAAAGGTGTGTCGAGTGCAGTATGTTTTGTATGGCCTGTGCCCAATGTTGAATGCGATCTCACCTCAGAACAATCGAACTTTACGCGACCTAGAAGAGGCGTCAGAGACTATGCCTCACGTCACTTTGGGTATATCGAGCCCGATGTACGAGGCAGGGGTCTGGCCGAATGCGATGAAAGCAGAATGTTAGTGGATCTGCGTTCATCATTGGCGCAGTACGCTCAGACTGCCTTTTCTGCTTTGAAACAGTGTGGTGCATTCGTTCTGGACGTGGCAGCAAGTAGATGAAGCCGAAAGTGCGCAACGCTCTCTTCGTACAAGCAGACTTGCGCAGGAAGTGGGCACCGCATCAGGACCATACGGTTACCCCTTTACGCTACGAGGTGCTCGAAGAGCCTCTTTCGCTATGCGAGGTGGAAGCGATGGGACCGAGAGAACTGGAGGTAGCTGTATTGTATCCTGACAGTGGACCTTGTTGCGGCTGCTCTGCTTGAGCGGCGAGCACTTGGACAATAACCCTACGAAAGCCTTTGGACGTTCTTCGTGACTCGAACGACGCTTTTACGATAATTCTGTAGCGCATGGACGTTATGAACTTTGCACGATGTTTCCAGTCTGTAACACTCCATATCCTTAGCAGACTTTTGCTGCCGAGGGGCGGACTTGCAACGGCTCCGCGGCGGTTGAATCGCTTCACTGAGCAGGATGCAAGTATGTGCTCACGGCTCTCGGTTGCATAGCTCAATGTTGTGCGTGCTATGATCCCTCTATACATGCGCGCTAGCCTGACCAGCTTCATTGGAATACTTCACACTGCTTTCCTTCCTACCCACCTACTCGCACTCTCAGCCGTGCTATTTCCTTGATTCCGCAGCTGGTTCGGCCAGAACCCGCGCACCAGGCCTATTTGGAACTGATATCGTATCCGACTCACGCATACAGTCCTACTTTCAGTGTAGGCGGCTGCACTGAGCCTTTCGTTCGCTGTTCTCAACGGTCCCGCTGTTCCGTCCTGGCGGTCCAAGCGTCAAAACAGCAATATGGGCATAGACCTCGATGTCAGTGTCGGCCCTGGGCTGCGCACAGTGTGTGAACCTTGTCGAATCCTCACTGACTCGTTCGCTTCGGCTACAGCTGTTCACGCTTGCAGATGTAGCTGTGCACTACCAAGTAAGCAACAGCCATCCTATCCCTGTACGACCCTTGCGCACACGCAGGATCTGCTTCTTTCAGTGCATCGTGTGCAAAGAGATTCCTGAAATGGCAACGAGTGCTCTTCGAGTCATGTGGTCAGTGATAGCATATCATCTGTACGCTTTCTTGCTAACAATGGGCCACTCCGCCTCATCGGTCAGTTCAAGCGGTCACATCATTTGCGCCACTTGCATCGACCCTCTACGAACACCTGCCAAATGCTATCTCTGCTCTCGTTCGATCCTTGGGAGGAGCGACTGGACGTACGCTCAGCACCCTGCCATAGAACGGTAAGACGCTTTAGGGCCCATGTATACGTACGAAATCGACTCTCTGATATACGGAGACTGGATAACCAAGGCTCATCAAGGATTTGGAGGTTCGGTGCAGCAGTGAGGAGAACTCTCCGATGCAGCGTGCACCTTTGATGTATAGCTGACTTGTCGCCGTTCGGTCATCAAGAAAGTGCAGAGGGTTGTTTGTGGAGAGGCAAATGTAACGACCTGAGAACCCATGATAAACAAGAGGTTCGAAATACGCTCAAACCTGCGGGTCAGGGCTGACCCCTTTGCTCTCCTACAGTGCGAACACCGTATCGAGAAATGCAAGCATGCCTTACGTGGTTGCAAGATCTCTGATTTACCTTCCAAAATTCAGTCTCATCAGTCCTGTTGCGAATACCGGGATACTACTTGCTGCCGTAAACGTCCTTGGGTGGGTGATTTGAAGAGTCAAACAAGATGACTTTCCAGTTTAGACTTATATCTACACATCTGCACTGGATGACCCAGGATGGCATGCTTTGCGGAGTGATTCATCGAGTCAACGAAACGGAGAAGCACAAAAGCAGAGACTGCACATATCACACGTGTGCATACCACGCATCCGGATGCCGTTTCTATGGGAAAGTACAAGATGTTGAGCAGCATCAAAGACTCTACTGTGCGCCCATTCACGCAAGAATCGCTAAGCTGGAAGCCATTGTTGCAGAAGATACGCTTATTGCCGAGACGAAGAGAATCAATAGGCTTGTCGAGAAAAAGGTTTCCTCGTAAGTAAGCTTTGAGCTGGATGCTCCGCTCGGTGTGTCAGATGACTGGCATTGATGCTTACCAGCAACAGCTATAAGAAGCGTATCGCATGCTTGGAGGGAGATCTGAAAGTCGCCAGGAACAAGGCTAAAGTCCTGAATATGCAATGCGCTGGGGCTAGTCCTTATCTGACCGGTCAGACCATCACGGCTTCCGATGCTTCGAGTCCCTTGGGAGTCGGTACAGACATCACAATCCGAATGATCACACAAGCCGACTGTGACGCCCATCACTGCTCGGCTTTTGACGACGCATCTGAGTGTGTATGGAACGAGATCCACTGGACAGAGCCAGACTGGAAGCACGTCAACAAGCAAGTTGCGAAAGCCGCAAAAGAAGTGCTGACGCCCGAGCTGTAGTGTCACGCATGGCCTGGTAACGTACGGTTCGGTATTGGCGGAACTTTATTCGAAGGTCATTATCGGAGAATCAGCAAACACATCGATAAAGCCCATACATTGAGTTTTAAAGCAGATGTTGGATTCGAATAGCGGGCAGCAGAGAAAGAGTGCAATCGACGGAGATGCTGCTGCACGATGCGTGCAAATGTCTATCTACATGCGAAGAAGGGGGACTTCGTTCGGTCGGTGGAGGAATCGCCGAGAAAAATCTCGATCAAGTTGTATTGCCGATAGGGCTACTTGACCGTATCGTTTGCTAATGTGCAATACCATTCTAAGTTTACTTCATCATGCCTAAGGGTCAGTTTGACCCAGGAGGGCTCGAATAAAGCGAATGATAGCTGATGCGCCATCAAAACAGTGACCGGGAGATCGCTGCCCCTGTCGGGGCTTTTTGCCATAGACAAGCCCTCTGGGGCTATTACGATGAAGCTACTCAATTCCGTTAATGAGTTGCTGGCTAGCTCTGAGCTTTTCCTGGACCGAGAAAAACAAGGTCACCATAGAGCACGGAAATATAACAGACGCGGAAGAGCTGGCAAAGTCAAACTCGGACAGGGGGGTACCCTAGATCCGCTGGCCAGCGGAGTGTTAGGTATGACCTGCATCGGCTTTACCTAGGCCGTTGTGCTGATGAAAAATCACAGTTCTCGGCGTTAATGACGGTACAAAGAAGCTCAGCGATTTCCTTCACGGCACTAAAGTGAGACTTTTGTCGCCATGAAAACGCCAAAGGCTAATCTGACCGCTGTTGAGCACAGGAATACACCGTCGTTGGCCTACTGGGCAGCTCTACTGATTCTTATGATTCAGAAGGAAAGCGTGTCAAATCGGCTCCACACGCCCATGTGACGAAAGAGAAGATCGAATCTGTCCTTGACCGCTTTAGAGGTGAAATCAAGCAATTGCCGCCCATGTATGTGAATGATTTGAAGGGGGACTTTGGCCTGCGTTACTAAAGCTTCTTGTGGAATAGCTATTCAGCCTTAAAAATGGATGGAAAGCCATTGTATGAATATGCACGACAGAATAAGCCCCTACCGAAACCAATAGAAGCGCGGAAATGCACAATCCATAATTTGGAACTCACAGGTTTCAAGGCGGGCACCGAACATGATTGGACTGGCTCCCAAACAGAACTCTCTCAAGAGGAGAAGGATACAATGAACAAGCTCGAGTCTTTGATCGTTGATGCGCCTGCAAGTGCTGGTGATACAGCCTCGGAAGACGCAGTCTCGGTCACAGTGCCGCAGCCTTCCACAAGCACAGCGGCAGTCGAGGAACCCAGCGAGGGTGAGCCTCAGGCGCAAGAACAAGGTGAGCAAGGGTCTCGTACTGGCATCGCTAAATGTGTCTGAAGAAAATCGACACTTTCCATTCGTCGTAGGGAAGCCACCCGTTTTCGAGCTGAAGATGACCGTCTCGTCGGGAACGTACGTACGGTCCATCGTACACGACATCGCCTTAGCTGTAGGCAGTGCTGCCCATGTCGTGGAGCTCGTTCGGACCAGGCAAGGTCCGTTTGCACTGGATCCCTCAGGATCGAGCACAGTCACCGGCGAGGATTCGTCCGAACCGCTGCATGGAGTCATACCGTGGTCAGTGATAGACGAGGGCATCAAAACGCTGAAGAAGAAGGAGGACAATAAAGAAGAAATGGAAGTGGACAAGGACGCTATGCTGCCTTGGGAGGACCTCGTTGTACAAGCGTTGATATGACAGCGGTAACGGTGAAACATACAGTCATCCACCACAGGCTGCTACAACAACAGAAGAAAACTTAGATTATTTCGTTCACTACCGGAAAAGCTCGGTGACTTTGACATTCGTGCGCACAGCATTGGAAAAGCCTAAAAGCGGACAGGAGGTGTGAGAAGAATGTACATCACCGCACTGCAACTGAAACACTGACCTTCGTGGTACTTGTAGAAGACTTTGACGCGCTTCTTCGGCGGGGGTGCCGGTGTTGTGCTGTCATCGCCTTCCAGCATATCATGCAAGGCAGGTTTGGCTGCTATGGGTCGACCGAAGAAGTCGAGCGCAATTATAGCCGACTTGGTTTCCATTGGTGCATCGCTTCCTTTCGTGCTGCGGTGATACCAGATTTCAGTAAAGCGTCCCTAGCCGACTATTAGAAAACGGACCTTTTGTATGCCTGCATCAGGTCGCCCATGTTTTTCGATCCCTTGGCCAGCTCTCCATCGGATCCACCGGCGCGTCTAACTATTTCCGCCTCCAATTCCTTCGATATAACTTGGCGAAGATTGAATCTTGCAGCTGGAAGGTCAGCACCGCGCTTGCCGTCGAAGCTAGCGAAAATGTCCAAAGGAGGGTCTAATTTGTACACAATTTGTCCTTCTTCATTGCGGTCTTGCACATAGCTAATACCGAGATCCAACATGGCTTTGATGAGCTTCTTCAAAGCCACTCTGTCTTCGCTCTTGACTAGTTGCTGATTAACCTGCATATCAGAAGGGTATTAGAGCAGGTAAAGTGTCAGGTTATAGACAGAGGTGCGTACAGGCTTCAAATCGGGCGTGATTATACGCATGAGCAGAGGTGCCAGTTCCGCGACTATGCTGTGAGCGCCAAACAGGCTCTTTATGTGCATGGGCAATGCTTTCGATAGCATATCAGCTACTTCTTGGTGTGCGGATCGCTTCGTACGCATCTGCTCCACGAATTTGGTTCAGAAAGGGTGGTCGGGAACTCCACGTGTGCTGGCACTCACCTCGAAGTCGACACGCGGCCATTCCGGCGTTTTGTTCGACACAGCCGCAAAAAGGGGGTTCCATGCCACGAAAGCGTATGGTATGTATGGCATGATATCATAATCGCGCTCCCGGCGGAGTCTTGCATCCAGACTATCATAGAATTGGAGCCACTCCAGAGCTCGTGAGCAAGCTCGTAGCTCGTCTGCAGGAGTCTTGCCCTTCAGATAATTCTCAAAGCATGCTAGTTCATCATCAGAGATAGTGAGCCTCGCAGACGTGATTACTTGCGGAAATGGGTTCATCCTTACTTTGTGCCAGTCTGTCATATTCCCCACACGTGATGATGTCCTTGACGAGGGGAGTTATGTATTTTCCGCCTGTCTGGTCTTCTATTCCTTTCTGCCTTTTCTTGGCTGGGACTTTGAAAAGTTTGTCCCAGACAGCGGATACAGAGGTTTGGGTGTCTTTCAAGCCCAAAGCCGTGGATTTGATAGCGCTGATATCCAAGGTTGAGCTTTGTGCTCGAACGATCTTTTGAGGGAAGTAAGGCCTCAGCATCTCGAACGCTGGCCCGAAAGGCCATGGTAATCAGTTGACGTACCTGTAATGTATTAAGACAACTTCGCATGTCGCCTTCTGCCACTTCCACCAGCGTAGTTAAACTCTTGTGATCGCTCTTCAGTTTTTCGCCTTCACAGATATCTTTCAAGCGCTTAACAAGCATACCGGTCGTAGGCGGTTGAAACCTGACGATTCTCGCTATGGCCCTAAGCGGTCGCAAAGCAGGGACATAGAGATCATTGCAGATGCAAATGATAGGCCTTTGCAGTGGCATAGCTTCCTTTTTCTTTCCTTTACCGGCCGTGGATTTCGAAGCCGTGGATATCTTGCTTCCATCCATGACAAGTTTAACAAGTGTCTTGATGAAGCCGGCGTCGCCTCCTGCAGCACCGTCAATTTCGTCAATGATGAGGCATGTAGGCTTCGAACTGCTCAAGCTTCCAAGCGAGGTAATAGTTGTGGATTCGAGAGACTGCCGAATACGATTATGAACAATTTTAGCTGATCTATCATCCGATGCGTTGATCTCAGCTATTCTGTATCCCGCTTGTGTGGCGATAACGTGAGCTAGCGTCGTCTTGCCCAGTCCAGGAGGTCCGGTGAGAAGCAGGATTTTATCTTTTGGTCTCCCAAGCGGATCCTCGGCCTCCATGGAATTGTTACTAATGATGCCTCCAAGAGCAGCATTTGCGCTTTCTCGTGCTCTCTTCAGCTGCTTCTTGCGCGCTATAGAAGCTGCGCTTTGGGTTTTAAAGACACAAGAATCCCACTCTTTAAGCCAAGACATAGCTTGTCGGTGTGTACGTTCGTCACCCAGCAATTCGGTGAACTTTCTGGGTTTATACCTGTCGGTCCATGTTTCACTTTGTTTCGTTCCCGCACGCGCCTTGCCCTTTGATTTCTTTGAACCATAGGCTTCTACTAAATTGTTATGTATCGTTTCTTCGCGCTTAGCCTTGTCCTTCAAATCCTTTTCTCGTTCGATATTATCCATCAAGACATGAATTGGTTTTTCGAGCATAGTCATTGCAAGTTTGCCCAACTCGCTTGAAGAAGCGCTAGAGGTAGATGACCTGGATACCGAGGCGGTGACTTCTCCGACAAGGCCATGTCCTTTTTGACGCTTAAATCTGATAGTCTTGCCATTGAAGGTAGTTCCTCTGGCATTTTTTACTGTCGAGACGTGTCGACCAAGATCTACTTTCGATACATCCAACCTCTTCTCTGTGACAGGTGCAATAACTTCGGCCATCGAAGATACACGTGAGCCGTCTTCGTCTCCTTGCCGCGATTGTGGCGAACTAAACATTGGAGGCGAAGAAGGCGGAATCGAAGATGGACCAGCAGAGGGGATGTTACGAAAGAATGACGGGTCCTCTTCAAGGTCACCGTCGATGTCTGCGTGTAATGACTCAGTTGAGACCCCCTGGCCTGGCTCGGCTTGCTTTGTCGTTGTATGTGACAGCAAAAAGGCCGGATCCTCCTCCATGTCATTTTCGCTCAGCATGTTCGAGTCGTCTGCGTTAGGCGTCGTAAGTGGTTTAAAGGGAGATGGCTTCCTGAAGGGAGGTGTGGCTTCTACGTCTGCAGTGTGAAATGGTGGAGTTGCATCTCTGGCACCAGGAAATGGCGGAGTGTCATCTCTTCCTGGCGGTGGGGGAGTATCGTCTTCGCGTACAAATGGTGGAGGCGTATGTTCGCCGTCTCGTCCGTTATCGCCCAACTCGTATCCTGAGTGAGTATCTTCCGCTATGGGTTGCACGCGTAGCTGCCCAGCATGCGTTGGTGAGGAAAAAGGCTTCATAGGACCAAGCAGGAACTCCTCATCCTCTTCCAGGTCGAAGTCTTGTTTGACCGGTGAGCCTGTCTGTGCATCCCTTCCTGTACACATGGATGGCAATTGTCGTATTTCAATCAGTAAACAGTTCGCGGTCAGGGAAAACGCGTAAACAGCCCTCGAGTGGGAGGAAAGCTCACCGAAGGCGTTTATAGCGTCAATGGGACTCATCGTGGCAGCCATACTGGACACTCAGATAGCAGCATGAACAGTCGACCTGAGTTTAGCTGAGAGTGTCGAGTATGGTGTGCTTGCTGAACTGCCTACACTGATTCAAAGAAGGCGATCGAGAATTCGATGTGCAAGCAGACCACAACCAGCTTCTCCTACGCTTCGCGTCTACACCGTCTGTATTCACTTGAAGCATGGTAGGCTGATGTACGCCGGCTACGATATAGAGTATACTGACCTTCCTCTCTTCTCTATCGCTGTTGCATTCTACTGCAGTCCGTAACCTTCAAGACGACCCATGGAGACCTCAAGGTAATGCTCAAAGCACTATGACGCTCACACTCAGACCACTGAAGCACACTATCATGCCTCACAGATAGAAGTCTTCTGCGAAGCAACACCAAAGTCAGCCGAGGTGCGCGGAGTTTCACAAGATTGCCTGTTCGACATACTAAGCTTTATCCGTCTAAATGGACCACGCTTTTCTGCAGAACTTCTTGGCTCTATGTGCAGCAGGGCAGTACACAGGAACCAAATGGCACCGTAGCATAAAGAATTTTATGGTTCAGGTCAGTTGGCGACAACGCTTCTTTGCCGGAATAGATCCAGCGCCTCCAACTGACATGCTTTGCAGACTGGAGACCCAACTGGAACTGGCAAAGGTGGTCAATCGATATGGGGAGAACCCTTCAATGATGAGGTCCGCTCAACGTTGAGGGTAAGCTTGTTTTTTCGACCGCGTCCTCAGGAACCTTGCTGAGGTATACGATACA
The DNA here is from genome assembly GCA_001599955.1 of Cystobasidium pallidum. Taxonomy (NCBI): domain Eukaryota; kingdom Fungi; phylum Basidiomycota; class Cystobasidiomycetes; order Cystobasidiales; family Cystobasidiaceae; genus Cystobasidium; species Cystobasidium pallidum. The sequence goes on from BCIL01000004.1 coordinate 599,836, forward strand.
GTTCAATCAGAGAGGTGTCGTAGCCATGGCCAATTCAGGGCCTAATACAAACAAGTATGTACCGTTACGGCCTGCCCGTTTTTCCGGACTGATGCATGTGTACATAGATCACAATTCTTCATTACGTATTCAAAACAAGCACATCTCGATAGCAAATATACTATCTTCGGCCGAGTGATAGATGGTCAAGATTCGACTCTCGATGCAATGGAGCGGGTGCCCGTCGATGCCAAAAACAGACCGAAAGAGGAAATCAAGACGTTAGAAGTCATCATGCATGCAAACCCGATAGCAGAGGCGTCGGTATAGGGCGTCGTCAAGCCCGGCCCTTGCTAGTATGTCATACGAAGCCAATGTTGTTGTACAATGAGAACCATTAGACCCCATATCGCGGTAATGATGTACAAGGTCGCAATACGAGTAACTCAGAGGTAAACCCTGTAAAACTCGGAGACTATGCTCTACCTCTGAGTAAGCCAACTAATTCACCTTGCAAACCTTTCCTTCTACTCTCTTCATTGGCGCCTCTAATACTTCTCAGATCGTTCACTACGTCTCTAGTTTTTGCGAAATACACCTCTTGGAGTAGATTCCTCATCTTCAGTTCCTGTTCTTCTATCATCTTTCCGATATTGCTGATGTGGCCGGGATTGGCAGGTGGCGCCGTGTTGGAGTTGGTAGACGAAAGACTCGATGGTAATGCTTCCAGAGGCATGGATGATTCGATTTGACGTGTCATGCTACCTCCTAGCTCTAGGCTGCCTAATCCCTCCGAGTCTGATCTTGTCATGTACAGCATGATCTGAGGGGACATACAGTCATCAGATCCCTGATGTACATGCGCCTTTGACCAGCTTCAGTCAAGCAGGATGGAGACACGTCAGAACTCACTGTGCTGGTCAACTTGTAGTTGCCTGCCCTACTCCTTTCGTTTACTTCGAAAACATGGATGGAATCCCACGACCCTTCGCCGGTCTTGCCAGTAGCGCTATTAGTGGTCTTCTTGAGGAGGACCACACCGGCGAATGACCCGCTACCCTGGGCCGCAGACGAAGCGTTAGGATCTTCTAGATCCCACAGGTATACGGATGATATCCCTGTCCCCTCGTAATACATCTCGCGGTAGATTGAGAAGGCCTCGTTGGCTGCTTGTTCGAGGACGCGGAGACGGTCAGAGGGCTTGGTGCCGTCTGGCAGGAGGGGCACATATTCGTTCGTCCACGGTGATCTATCAGCCAAGCGAGACAACACTATCAGCTTGCCTACCCTGTTGCATGCATCATACATCCCCAGGCTACCTGTATGCATCTCCACTGCTGGCATTCGCGTCATCGGGATCCACCTCCTCCTCCGGCAGACTGTCCCTGTTGAAATCACACGCCAGGAACTCCCTGCCTGAAGAGTCACGCAGCACCTTCAATGGCTGGTCTACAGAGCTCAGCAGCTCGTCTGCTGTTTCGTTGGATGGCCCGCCGAGCACGTCCACGAGTGTGCCTAGGTTGTGCTCAATGCGGTGGGGCGGCAGCCGGCGCAGGAGGTCCAGGAGTTCGGTGGTGGACATCTTGCGGACAGAGTGGCTGCAGAGGTCCTCGTCGGCCGAAGTGCAGAGTTCGTCGTGCAGTGATCAGTAACTCGAGTCTATTCTCGTATACTGTCCTTGGATTCCGATCAACACCATCCACCACCATATTATGGACGCTGAAGCAGGAGAAGCAGCAGCGACGCTACACCCTCCAGCGCGTCGCAAGATCCGGAAGAGAGCCCCGCTGCTGCGACTCTACCGGCTCCTGGTCTCTCGGCTGTCGACTCCGCTGCTAACGTCGCTAATCCTCCTGCCGATATTGCCGTCAACAAACCGACATGTCCTGTTCGAGCTTCTGCCCTTCTACAAGTCGCTCAGGTGCTTGGTGTCGACACCTTCGCATGCTTCAAGCACACATGCCTGTCACAGGAGCATGCAGCAATGGCTGAGCTACTGGACGGTCTACACGTTCGTCCGATTCCTGGAGGCGACGCGGTGTAATGTGTCGACTGGCTCGCAGCGGAGAAAAGCTTTGCAATACGCGCTGGACAGGCTTCCACGGATGTTAGGGGAGCGCATACTGCGGTTGTTCTCGCTCGCAAGAAGGAAGAGTGCATCGCCATCTACAGCAGCCAGTGTCCTACCGCGAGATATGACTCTCGCTACGCAATTAGCGGGCTCCTCGACCAGATGGACTGTTATCAAGGCCATTGTGCTGTTCTATGCCATGGACGAAGAACTGCAAGGCGCAAGAAGGATAATGCAGAAGCTCATCAAACCATTCTTTGCTTTCTTTACGAGCTTGGACGAGGATGATTACGATGAGGGCACCGCTATGTACCGAAATCCGCAAAAGCATGCGTTTATCAGGACGCTGGAGGAGGAAGAACAGGCCGAGAGGAGCAGAGGCGAATCAACGCTCAGCCCGGAAGACAAGCAAGATGCAACCACGCACCAGGACGAGGTGTGTATGTGGCGCTTCACTTGATAGAGAGGCTTGCTCACACGCTGAAATCGCATTAAATCAGTACATCTACACACCCGGCACGCCGGCACTGAGCATGGACGGGACATCTGGAGGGAGCGATGAGGAGCAGCACGTAGAGGCTATGTATGGGCTGCAGAACACCATCATTATCGAGCAAGACATGCCCGGAAAGGATCATTTCGCCACATGGCCATTCGAGACGAGGTTGATAGCAGTGCAAAGTCACGACAATCATTGGGTTCGGTGAAAGTTGGTTTTTGTACCTTTCAGTGACGCAGTTATAAGGTGTCGGGTACTCGGTTAATTCAATATGCTGTACTCTGACGGTCCTCAGTCTCGAGGTTAACATGGGTGCTTGTCTCCCTGTATTTTTTGCCTGTGTCTGGATCCGGCCTTTACTTCTTGCGGGCGTGCCTCACCTTGATTTCGTTCGCACTCACCGTCGCAGCACACCACACACGCAGCAGGATCACAATGCTCGCAGCGTCAAGGACAGCTCTCAGGCTGCGCAATGGCCCAGTCACTGCTGCTCGTGCATTCTCCTCGTCGTCCAGCCGGGCGAGCTACGACGACACGGTACGGCGAGGAAGCTGCAGGACCGCCGTGAGAACAAAGAGAGCTAACACAACGAACAGATCCCAAACATCAACATCAACAAGCACACCAAGGTCATGTGCCAGGGAGCAACTGGTCGCACGGTACGTTGCAGCTTATACCCGCCTTCTTGCACTTCCATGCCCCAATCATGCCTTTCCTCTCGATGATATCTTCAAATGGGCCAAACGGCTTCTGGAAGGTTGCGCCTAGGCCAGAAGAAGCAGACTTCGGGAATTATGATACAGCTCGGTGCTCGGACCAGCATGTCCAAGAAGGCTGTTGCTATTGCTTCGGCCAGCTCAGTCCAGAGGCTCTCGCGGAAGGCACTGTCCGCAACTGCCCGAAAATGGACAGAGTGCAGCTGGTTATGCGAATACATCGGCTCCTGCATGTCGACGTCTACAATGGCTGGTATACTTCTATGCTGCTGTGCTGCCCTGCAATGGCCATTTGTACACTGTTGCGTATATGGTAGAATCACGAAAGCGGTCGCTAGCCGGGCGCATTAGCGACACAAATATGCGAACATATTGGAACTGCCGCATAAACCCGAACAAATATGGAAGCTTGGGAGGCGCATCTATTGACTGCAATTTTCTGGCTCGCGAGCTTGAAACGGCAGTTACGCGCGGGTCAAGCTCAAGACACGTTCCGGCGTTGTAAGGCGAGGGAAAGGATTGGCAAGAACAGCATAAGAAAGCTTCGCGGTATGCTCTCAACGTTGAGGTGTTCAAGCAAGTGTGGGACGTATAACGTCAAGTCGTTACTGCGCGGGCATGAGCAGGCACTGGATACCAAGCATTCCGCAAGCTCCGCACTACATCCACTACCCGCTCATGCAGATAGAGAGTGAATGCTGAAATCAGCTACTGAGATGTGTCTTGAATTGCTCTTCGCTGTATAGGCTAGTTTCCATCTGAAAGAAGCTCTGGAATACGGCACAAAGGTGGGTTGTCATTTATAAATGCAGAAGTAGGGATGTCCGCTGATTCATCTACGGCACCTGCTCTCGGCCTAAATAGGTTGTTGCTGGTACGAACCCCAAGAAAGCTGGAACCACGCACCTTGGGTTCCCGATCTATGGAACAGTTGCCGAGGTGCGTGATGGACTTACTTTCAGGCAGGCTGTCGTGTCTAGCAACTTGCTTCGACGATTTTCGTCAGACAGCCAAAACACCACGTTGTTGTTCTCGTGCTGAGTTGGCGCTTTCGCTTCTTTTGTTGCACTATAGGCCGTCAAGCACGAAAAGCCTGATGCATCCGTCATCTATGTCCCACCTCCATTTGCAGCCGCAGCAGTCCTTGAAGCTATCGAGAACGAAATTCCTCTGATTGTCACCATCACCGAAGGTATCCCACAGCAAGACGAGGTCCGCATCGCACAAGCGTTGAGATCGCAAAGCAAATCTAGAATGATTGGACCGAATTGCCCTGGTATCATGAGACCGGAAAGTGGAGGTGGATGCAAGATCGGTATCATGCCTGCTAGAATCTTCTCCCCTGGTAAAATTGGTGTCGTTTCCAGATCCGGTACATTGACGTACGAAGCTGTCGATCAAACTACCAGAGTTGGACTCGGCCAGACCCTCTGCGTTGGTATTGGCGGTGATCCCTTCCCAGGCACACAGCATATCGATGTCATCAAGGCCTTCATGGAAGATGACGAGACTCAAGGTGAGGACTCATGCAGACTTTTTATTGTAGTAGAAACCTCCAACTGACTCTGACGCTCTCGTCATGCAGGTATCGTCATCATCGGTGAAATCGGAGGAACTATGGAGGAGGAAGCTGCTGCTTACCTAGAACAGCACAACAAGACACGAGCTAACCCTAAACCCGTGGTCGGCTTCATCGCTGGTCGAACAGCACCACCAGGACGAAGAATGGGACACGCAGGTGCAATCATCTCGGGTGGAAAGGGCAAGGCTGAAGATAAGGTAGCTGCACTCGAGAAGGCCGGTGCCATTGTTTGCGACTCACCAGCAAAGATTGGCGCTACTATGCTGAAAGCGATGAGGGAGGCTGGCTTGGCGTAGTTTTCCCCTACTTGCGATGGTATAGAACCTTAGCCATTCGAATTGTAGAGCTCATGCAATATACAAAACGTATTCGATAATACAACAACCTGAGAGTACTCTCAGGATATTGCTTTCTTCTAGGTATTGGTATTAGTTGAATGCAAGTCTACCATGACAGCCTAATCAAACAGCTCTAGAGATGCTTGTTAAGCCATTCCAGCATATCGTTCAGGACTCGCTGACGCGGCGCGTCATCCGCTTCATCAATGCCCTTTGCGAGCATTACATGCTCATATCCCTCGTATAGCTGGATGTCCTTGTCTTTGCTCGTGCATTGATCAAAGAGCCGCTGACTGCCTCTGTGATACATCATGACCTGGTTAACGAAGTAATAAGGTAAGAGATACGATACTGACTTACCTTGGATTGGTAACACGATCTCCTGTTCCGTGAAACACCTTAAACGGGAGATTGACTTCGTGCAACCGAGTATTCACCATCTCGATGCCTTTCAGAATAGCAAGACCTGTCGCTATGCGCAGTTTCCCGTTATAAGTCTGCGGGTCGACCTCGACTGTTTGCCGAGGAAATCGAAGGCAATTTCTCAGCACTGACCCAACAGAAGCCGGAGGTTAGAACTGTCAACGCTTACATTCCTGCTCGAGTGCAGGTCTGTCCGTATTCTTGCCTCTGTTGGCTTCAGCTAGCGGGAAACGGCCAGCAAAACTTGCTATTCCGCGTGCGAAATGCTCGACTAGCCACGATGGGCGCGATTCCTGCCAGAGGCTCGCGTTAGTTCTGATATATCTTCTAAATAAATATCTCGCCGCTCACCGGCGCGATTTCTAACATCGGGCATAGAAGCATTGCTCCGTGGATTTTAGGCCGTCTCAACCCATTGAGCGGATTGCGAATGCCTGCTGTGGCCGCTGCTTCTGAAACAGGGGCAGGTGGATATTGACTTCATGTACGTATCAGTTTGCATATAGTTCGAGAAGCGCCTTGTTGTTTCGCCTCACATCGTATATAGCAATGCAGTGAATCCACCTGTTGGCCGAACGGGACCGGTTGAATCAGCATGAAGTTTATCGAATACATCCGAGTTCTAACTGACCCATTGATGCCCCTGCGATAAAGCGTTTGCGGCTGTCGACTTGTTCAACTGTCTTGCCATGTTCCTCATCTTTCAAGGCCACTTCGCATATGACGGCGTCCACTGCCTCCGCTAAACTTTCCATCTGGTCGGGGTGATGTCCGAGTCAGGCGGGTCCTCACCACGTGATACCCATAGACAAGGCACTTACCCTGGTCACGTAGGCGTGAAGGCCGGTAGAACGCCCGTGAGAGGGCAAATCCGGGAGGACTGTTTGGCTTTGGCAGCTCAGCCTGGCACTATTTCAGCTCGTACCAACTAGCAATACACTCACTGATTCGGTACCCGGCATGTAAGAACGTTTTCGCATGCTCGCTGAACTTCCCCCCGTAATCATTAATCTTTTTTTATGCTTCCGGTGATGAGCATGTGTCTGTTGATTGTACAGTCAGGTGAATGTCAACTCACACCATGACAGAAAACCAGGTCTGCATTTACGTTCTTCTCTTTAGGCTCCCAGACCTGAGCAGTGAGTAGTCAGCCAAATAAAGAAGATGTCGAGACCGAAGTGTCTGACTCATACCTGGTAAGCTATCCAGTCTCTTTCCGAGCCTTTCATGTGGACCTTGCCACCCCAAGCGTTATATTTTTGTGTATTCTGGCGGATCTCGTCTTCGCGTGGGCTATAGGGCAGATCATATCGTCCATGTGTAGGGTCTTTGGGCGGAACCCAGGGGTGTACAAAGGTTGTTCTGCCAAGATGCAAATATAAAGCTGTCAGTCAGGATCGCTGGTCGCACCTGATTGCTTTGCGACCATACGTACTGCAAAGCCGATTCATTGTGCAACGCAGGTGTCTTGATCTTATAGTACCATGCTTCGTGGGCGGGAGGTACGAATGTGTGCTTGCTTCGAGGTATGGGCGTTTCAGATCCCATCACCTTGTCGGAGGTGGCGTCTGCAATATGCGAAGCCCTGGACATGGCGAATTGTCGGCCACTTGATGCTTAGGCAAGATCCAATATGAGTACCAGGACGACCTATCGTCAGCCACCTTCCCAGATTAAGAGCGCCACGATAAGAGCAGATCCAAGCATGCTATGCCGATTGCGTCGGTCGTGAACAAGTCGTTCGCGTGCCTGCTCTACTTTGACCACTTCATCGCATATAGACGCGATAAAGGCGGATTGTGCAGCTCTACTCCATCACTGCTGTACCTGCGTTACGACTACGTCTCATGCAATATTCGAAAGATCCGATGTTGATGGTGGAGTGCACATCTGCAAGTCTAACGCCCAGCTCCAGGCAGTGCGATAGCAGGCTGTACAATTTCGGTGCACACCGAAGCACCGCCTGGAAAGGTTCAGATTACTCAAATAGATCCAAGGACGGTCGTCATCAACGAAGTCATTCGTTCTGCCACGCAGTAGCTGAGCTTGAAGGTCGTATCAACGGCTCCTGAGGAGCAAACTGGGTTACGATGAGCATGGTGTATAGCCTACAGGGCCCCATGCTCCATATGTCACCTGATCTGTGCGCATAGCCGGACCTGTGTTGAAGCGCTGTGCTGCATAGCGCTACGCTACACTGTGCCGACTCACTCGAAGATGCATGAACGCCTATAAAATGCTCTCCAAAATTCGCTCTTGATTCCGAACTACCCCAACAGAAAAGCTTGCATACCGTGGAGAAAAGTCTGTCTAGACCTAGCATACTCGTTCAGCGCACATACTGCATTTGTAAGTGGCCGTGTCTACGGCTGCTGTCTGGTATAGCTGGTTCTGTGAAGCGCCGTCCGCTACCCCTGAACCGACAGTGTGTTAACGTAAGTATCGTTCAAGTGAAAGCTTTTCGCGATAGTCCACTCTCCGTCTTGACTTACCCATTCAAGCTGAGGACAGCCAGATGATTAATAACCGCGGTGTCCGAGGCGGACACAGCCGTCCGAGTATGTGGTCCTACATATGTGCCGCACTCCATCGTATCACGAGACAAGTTCTAACAACAGCTGTTACTTTGTTCCTGTCACTAAGTGTCTCCCGCAAATCCATTACGCCCGCCAACTGCCAATGTCTCAGTTGCGCAACCATCACGCCCGCCAACTGGCAATGTCTCGGTTGCGCATCCATCACGCCCGCCAACTCCCAATGTCTCAGTTCCGCCTGCAAAGGCCGAGGATATCGATGAGGAAGCAAAGCACGCAGAGCTAAGGCTGCTTAATTCAAGTTTGAACAAACGAGTTCAGATCCTTGGTCGCATTGACGAGCGCTCTCTGGGATTTTGCGTTACGGACGGAGCTCCAAGAAAAGATAGATCAAAAACTGCTAGAATTCTCGCCCCGGGTACTCTACGCAGGTTTACCAATCCGGTGCTTGATCTCGTTGAAGGCAACATCGTCTCCTTCTCTCTGCAATTGGACCCTGCCGTGAATTTCATGGGTGGCCGAGAGATAGGCCGCACGTATATATGCCGTTCTAGCCATGGACGCACCAGGTCGGTCTCCATTTCGAATGGCATGAATAACACTCTGCTATTTTCAGGCAACCCGGAAGTGGTGACTATTTTACATTCCTGCTTGACTGCACCACCTTCTTCGATGGTCATCCCCGACAGAAATTGGATTGACCGGCTTTGCGAGTCTTCAGGTCTACCCCCTATACTCTGTTCACATGATAAGCCACCCAAGTCCAACGTTTTCACAAGGTTTATACACTTTCCTGAGAACTGAACGCGTTTATACGGTGATTATAGAGGTCATCGCGGCTTAAGGCCATCAATGTAACACTAGACCACGAAGCGGAAGTTACGCGTCCCAGACCGCCGGCTTTTGCGTCCGATAAAGACTTCGACCTGTTGTATAGAGATATGTAGTTTGAAATTCTGCAGCTGATTTCGCTGAGATAGATGTCCAGATTGACCTTGTCCATCTATCATTGCATCGCATTGGCAATTTAGTGGCTAGCGAGTCCGGTGCGTCAAATGGGAGTGGTAGGTCATGCGACGACCGGCATTAGCGGTTACGAGGATGAAGGTAACTCGGTCCGACACATCCGGTCAGGCTGAAGTAATGGGATCAATTGCGTTGCCGATGCGGTCGGGTACGAAGATGACGTTGCTCTTGCTCATGCTCATAACGGCTCTTCAATTGTCGCTATATGTCGTTAACCTTGTCCGCCGAGCATGGCCCATTTGGCATGAGAGGCGTGGTTAGTCTAGCTGTGTCTTCAGCCAGCGAGTCAAAGTCGCCAGGTCTCGTTCTTCAGACAACTGCGCTTTTCATGCTTAGCTAACACAGCGTGGCACAATACAGTGGATGACTGTGGATGCGCCTGCTGCTCTCATCCTGCTCTGCCAGGTGCCTCGTCCAGCAGGGTATCAAACGCCGAAGCTTGATGAGCACTCCGCCGTCCGGCAGTGAAGAGCATCACATCCGCGACACGGGCAGTCCACAGCGGCCGGAAAAGGCGCACATCGAGCCTCATGCACATTCGCGCACCCACAAGAAGCGCAAGAGCATCGAGAATGAGTTGTCCGAAGCAATGCAGTCTACGCTCATGCCGATAACGAGCTCGTCCGCCCGATCACCACCCAGCACAACATCATCGCATGGCCGGATAGACCATCCATTCCTGTATGGTACAGCAAGCACGCTTGCCAGACCTGTTAATCTCGCTCTTGCGCCAAGTAGGCGTCGCTCAAGCGGTCGTATTCAGCTTCAACGGCAGAGATCGCTGTCTTTAGGCTCGCTAGGGGATCTAGATGATGGCGATCCCTTCGCATGGCTGCGGCAGACAGTGCAGGAACAACGCAGGCAAGCGAGTCAATCCGAACATGTCTCCCTGCCGTCTACGTCTATGCCGACGTCCCCCTTGGCTGCGGGTCGACTTGCAATTTCCCCTGCTTCATATCATGATGATGTTGTGCAGCAACCAAATGACTATTTCGGAGCGGGCTTGCTTTCTTTAGTCGCAGGGAAAGGACCTGTACGCGAGCATTTGCACGATCAAGTTCCACCTCTCGCTCCTAGTTCTACTTTTACTGCATCACGCTTTGCCTTTCCAAGTTTACCATCGATGCCAAACTTTCAAACACCGTCAATGCCGACCTTTAAGAACGGCTTACCTGCATTCAGGGCACCGAGTGCCAGTGCTTTCATGCCAGATGCCCTGTCGAGAATGGTCGGAGGTAATGTGGGTGAGAATGAAAATAAGAAATACATGGATGAAGACGATCAGACCACATCTGATGAACCGGATTGGGCCCGTATAAAAGTATGGATAGCTGCAGCACGGCGTTATGGACCTCATTGACAGTTGATTTTGTACACAGGACAAATACGAGAAGCCGCAGTTGCCAATGGTCTTCTTACACGGTCTCTTTGGCTTCAGTGTACTAGGACCCTCGAATCTACCGGCTTTCCAGATCCAGTATTGGAGAGGTGTGCGAGAGGCTCTGGAGGAACTCGGTGTAGAGGTGTTGATGACAGCGTCGCCAGCATCAGGAAGTGGGTTGAATACGTCTGCTTTGTGCGCCCGCTGCTTTGGCTGAATGTTAAAACAGACATCGAAACAAGGGCGAAGGCGATATGCGAACAGATCATAGAGCGATTCCCTGGTCGAGAGGTTAATCTCATTGGCCACTCAATGGGTGGCCTCGACGCTCGATACCTGATTACCCATCTGCAACCGGAAGCCTTCACTGTTAAGACTTTGACGACAATAGCTACACCTCACAGGGGTTCAGCCTTTGCTGATTACTTACTGGTCAGCCTGCATGCTTCTCCGTCCTCTTAGGGAAGCGGCCGAAAGCTGAATTGTCTGCGATGCCTATAGGAGGATGTATTGGGCAGGCGCAATCTACCATCGCTGCTGACTATGATGGAAGCACTTCAGATGCCTGGGGGAGGTAGAGCGTTCGACGCTCTTACCAGGTCGAAGATGGCGAAGTTCAACGAAGATACACCTGATGACCCATCAGTTACGTATTACAGCTATGGTGCTAAATTTCGACCATCTATCGTGGAGTAAGTCCTGACTTCATCTGAGTCTGTATTATCGAGAGACAATTCCGTATGGATAACGACCGTTCCATATCCGTTTATCAGTGTCTTCCGTCTCCCCTGGTCTATCATTTTTGAGAAAGAAGGCGAGAATGATGGCTTAGTATCAGTCGAATCTGCCATGTGGGGCAATTACAAGGTAAAACTGGAAGTTTGATTAATCATATGCTTGTGTACTTGCTGAGTATACGTTTGTCCGTAGGCGACGCTGGAAAACGTGAATCATCTGGATTTGGTAAGTCTTTCTCCCCCTCTCCCCCCATTGCATGACAATACGCAGAGATGCTGAGAGTGCTTTTGCTGCATCGATCCAGGTCGGATGGGTGGGAAGAATGCGTTTCGCATTTGCTGAGTTGACTGGGAAGGCCATTCGATTTAAGCCGGTCTCATTCTACCTCGCTATCGCCGAAGAACTGGCTAAAGAGGGCTATTGAGTTGACAGCAGCTTCTCTCAATGCAGTGCATCACGGTGCTATACATCAAGTATCTTTGGAACTTCCTTGTAGATCTCCCATCGTTTGGCTTCGTCCTGCGGCCTTCCATACATGTTATTGTACAATATTTCGGCTACCGCGAAGCTTTTGTTTGACTTTGCAAAGCCACTGCGGAACCATGTTGATTTCAAGCCATCGAGCCTTACACGTCGCCTAAGGCTTGTTAGCAGTTGCGACAGTTATATACGGCCGTATGGCGATAGGTCCTCCGGCAGGAAGGGGGTCTCGCCCGTCCGATCACCCGCGCCTTCACGGCCATGGCCACAATGCAATGCAATCAGCACCTGCGCTCTGCTTCACCATCCTCAACTCATCCCTAAAGCACAGTTGCAAGCATGAGCAAGTCATACAACGTTGTCGTGCTGGCTGGCGATGGCATCGGTGAGCTGCTGCATGAACAAGCCGCTGCCTTCTGCGCAGACACACGACGCGATCACTCATCCACTTTATCGTCTTCCAGGCCCAGAAGTAACCGCTGAAGCAGTAAAGGTGCTGCAAACTGTAGCTAGCAAGTCATCGGGCGTCCAGTTTAATATCCAGGAACATGACTTTGGTGGTATTGCCATCGACAACCATGGGAACCCGCTGCCAGACTCTACACTTGAAGCCTGCAAGAAGAGTGATGCTATTTTGCTTGGTAGGTCTGAGGAAATGCAAGGATGGTGCAGCCGGCTATAGCTAGGTGCTCATGCTTTTAATTGCAGGCGCTGTTGGTGGACCAAAATGGGGAGTAGGCAAGGTTCGACCTGAACAAGGCATCCTCCGACTCCGCAAAGAACTCGACCTATACGCCAACATCCGACCAGCTCTTTTCCCTTCGGATTCTCTGGTTCAAAAGTCTCCCATTAAAGGTAACTAATGCTCGGCTCTTGGCTATACATTTCAATCGGCTGAACCACGCTTCTGTGCACTTGCTTACTCTGCAGAGGAGATCGTCAGAGGAACGGAGATCATCGTATTTCGAGAGCTCGTGTCTGGCATCTACTTCGGCGATAGAACAGAAGCAGTAGAAGGTTCCGATGAACCCGCTATCGATATCTGCAGCTACAAACGCTCGGAAATCGAGCGCATAGCCAGACTCGCCGGCCAAATGGCATCAGTCTCGAACCCTCCTCTAGCTGTTCACTCCATTGACAAGGCGAACGTACTCGCTACCAGCAGATTGTGGAGAGCCACAGTGACAGACATCTTCAAGAATGAATTCCCTGACATCAAGCTTGATCATCAGCTCGTTGACTCAGCTGCAATGGTCATTGCTGCCAATCCACGCAAAATGAACGGCATCTTACTGAGTACGTCACGTGCTCTATCTACACTTCATGGCCGGAGCTCTGATACGGTTTTTTTTTTCCAACAGCCGACAACTTATTCGGAGATATCTTGTCCGATGAGACTTCTATCATTCCCGGATCTCTCGGTGTCTTGCCCTCAGCTTCTCTTGCTGGACTGCCGGACGGCAAGGTCCGCCTTCCAGGCGTGTATGAGCCTATCCATGGCTCAGCGCCCGATATCGCAGGACAAGGCATTGCAAATCCTGTCGGCACCATCTTGTCAGTAGCTATGATGTTGAGATATACGTTTGGATTGGAGAAGGAGGCGAAAGCCGTCGAAGATGCAGTTAGAAAGGTCCTCGATGACAAGTCTACCGGGGGACACGGATTGTGGACGAAGGATCTGGGTGGTAGTGCCTCAACGCAGGAGATTGGTGAGAAAGTTGTCGAGGTTCTCCAGTCCCTCCTGTAGACATGCGCGTCTTGAAATAGATAAATGGACAGTAATATCTACGCTACACGTATGAGTTCATCCCTGGCGCGGCAAGCTGACACCGGTCAGCCGCAGCAGATTCGTGCATAGTTGATACGCCTCACTCCTGGCACTGGTCGCATAACGTGGTGTTGCAATTGTGGCGACTTCTGGTGGCCCCCTCGCCTTGTCAGCCATCCCGTTTGTAACGCGCTTTCTTCTACCAACTGCAGACCAGTCACTGCGCACGTTAGGGGAGAATCTGCCGGCTGGGCGAGCCACGCATAACAAGTGCATTGAAAGTGATACGCATGACACGCTGCGCGCCGGTGACGGCATTCTCCGGCTGTGAACAACCGGAACTGCGGACCCCACCCCCTCCTTTACGCCAAGAAAGGAGAAACGAGAAAAAAACGTGCTAACGCTGCACCCTTCCTAACTTTTTCATGCATTCTGCATTTTACTCATCCTCAATGCAATGCTGCTCATGACACTGTTGCAATGCCTCTCTTTCCTTCCTCTCCCTTCTCCAGACAGTACTACAGCTCAGAAAAGAAAATTCATTTTCATTAACCAGCTCGCTCACGTAGATCCTGCTCATAATCGCGTTCGTATACTCGTACAGGATGCTCTCCATCTTCCAGCTTCCCCTGGCTAGCGCTGCTCGCCTCACCGGAAAAGTCGTCGACACATTCACACCTCCCAAGAAGACGGTCGTAAATTGCAAACTATCACCAGGACCAAGACCTTTTGCAATGAGCCACTATCAAGTCTATGATAAACATGCAGTACATGTCTATCACCACAAACATGGCTGGATACCCAAGGATCGAAGCATTTTTGCAAAACTATCGGATTACCTCTTTGATGATACTCCAAAGATGTATAGGGAACCTAAACCTCCCAAACTGACAAGATGCAGAGCAAACATGTCTCACTTGACTCCTGAACAGAAGAAGAGGCTTGCTAAAGCAAGAAAGAACAGAAAGCGCTCGCGCTACTAGGTTGTAAATGCAAACACCGATGATGAAAGCTGAGCGAAATCACGTGAGAAACAAGCAAGGTTGGTAGTTGCAACACTTCCTGCCGAGGCAGCCGACATCAAAGTCAATCAGCTAGTGAGTTTGCCTTTATCGGCTCCTCTTCTTCAGTGTAGCAGTGTTCTAATATGACTTGCGTATCGTTCCACACCCCGCCAAAAGGCTGCCGATAAATCCGATCCATCACAACTGATCAAGATAAACGTCAAACTATCAAACGGAACTACTTCAAAGTCTGTTTCGCATTGCAATTTTTAGAAGGCTCATATCGTTTCTTCGCTGTCATCAACTAGATACAGTAGTTTTATGTATTCATGTTTGGGGTGTTCTATTCGAAAGTTCAGACCAGGAAAGAAAACAAAGGCAAACGGGAGTTGTTGAGAATAGGACTTTTGCTAGAAAAATAAAGCAAGATTGCTCAAGTTTAAAGGGTTTGAGAAAACATTTCCGACTAATGCGGTTAGCGTTCCATATCCCTCCATAGGCAGTATATATATATATATCGTATCCAGTCTCTATATTTGCTGAAAAAGACAGTCTTTCCTTCCTTTCTCCTTGAATTCATCCATGTCCCCATTTGGAGCTCCTCTCTTTAGAGTTCAGCCTTGACACTCTTGCTGGCGCTTGCGACGCTCTTGCTTGCCGAGACGCTAGCATCATGGATGGATTTGCTAGCAGACTTGGAAGCAGAAGCGATAGATTTCGAAGCTTCGACGCTAGCATGTGATACGCTCTTTGATCTTTCCAAAGCAGCAGAGTGGCTAGATTTGGATAGAGAAGAAGCAGTAGCACTAGCGGCAGACGAGAGCGAGCTAGCTAAGCTTGAAGCTGACTTTGAACCAGTGTAAGCGAGCAGGGAAGCATCATGGGATGCTTTCGAGGCGACCGAAGAAGCAGAGGATGCTAGAGAGCTAGCTAGCTTGGTAGCCGAGACTGAAGCAGAGCTAGCTGTGGATTGAGCAGAGTGAGACAGCGAAGAGAGGTACGAAGAGAGCGAGGAAGAGGCGCTCTTGGCACTCAGGCTGGCACTGTGCGAGGCAGATGACAAAGAAGCCATAGCAGTCTTGGAAGCTGCAGAGGACATAGAAGAGGCCGATGATGGGTCATAACCAGCTGATGACGCTGACTTTGAAAGGGACGATAGACTTGAAGTGGCAGACTTGGAAGCCGAGCTGAGCGAATGCTGAGCACTGACGCTAGCGGAGGAAGCTGCGGATTCGGCAGACTTGCTCAGCGAGGTGAGAGCAGAGTAGGCTGATTTGGATGCAGCGGACGCAGCGGATAGAGCGCTCTGTAAACAGGGGTAATAATTCGCATATTCAGCATTCATAGGGGGAAAAGGCACCTTTATGGGAACTCACTTTGGAAGCAACCGACAAAGCAGACGAAGCTGATGCACTAGCGCTAGCAGCGGACTTTGAAGCAGATACCGAAGCTACGGAAGCAGCCGATACAGCGGAGTGTGAAGCGACAGATGCCAAGCTCGAGATACTCTTAGGGTCGGTGACACCAGCGGCGAAAGCAGTCAAGCTCTTTGAACCTTTGGAGGCAGCTGGAGTAACTTGAGAGTGGTAAACGGATGAGGCAGAAGCGGAAGCAGTCGAAAGTAGATTTTCACCAGAAACGGAGGCTTCATTGTAAACGTATTTTCCTTTCAAGCCAGCTTCTTCACCGTATCCACCGAAAGCAGTAGATCCAACTCCGACTGCTCCCTTTAAGATTTCAAGAGCCTCACGAACTTTATCTTCTGCAATGTGAGTACCGGTGCCGATCCAATCTTGAACATTGCTAAGAAGACCAGTGAGACCAGATTGGGAGGAAACATAGTTATCCTTCATAAGCTGAATGAGTTCGGCTCGCTTGGAGTTCATAGGCACGTTGACACCATGATCTCTCAACCATCCTCTCATACGGTTATCAGTCCATGATAGATAATCCCAAGTCTTGGAGGAAGTTGTCGAATAGTGCTTTGAGAAGAGAGTCTTGACATCATCAGCCTTGAGTTGAGCGTCAGACTTGAGGTAACCTTGCTTGACAAGCCAATCTCTCATTTCGGTATTCTTCCATGCGGACTCGACGTTATCAGGTAGCTTGTTCCAGTTTTCTTCGAGAAGCTTCTCGAGTCTGTCGCGCTTGTATCCAGCTGCGTCGGCTTCGGAAATAACCTTGTTCTTGACGAGATAAGCACGAGCTTGAGCATCGGACCACGAGTCCCAGACTCTGTCATTTGCAGTGTACCAGTAGTTCTTCATGGTGGCGAGAAGGCTAAGGGCACGAAAATTTTGGCCAATTAGTAACGAAAGTCTTGGGCGAATTCAACGCAGTAAAGCGCCTCACTCGTCACGCTTAGCTTGGGCAGGAGTCTTGACATAGCCCTTCTTCTCTAGCCAGTTTCTGATGGTGTTATCATCCCAGGTTTGGTAAGTATTGTCACGCAGAGAGTAGTAGTTGTCCTCTAGAATCTTGGTGAGACTGTTTGAGGGTAAGGGTGAAAAGGTCCAAGCAAGTCAGTAACTGAATGTGATAGTGGGAAAGAAGAATGTAAAATGTCGACTGACTCCTTTCTAGTGGTTTTAGCCTTGGAATCGATAAGACCACGCGAGATGGCCCATTTGCGAAGTTGGGAATCAGACCACGAGTTCCAAGTGGTATCACGAGCCGAGTAGTAATTCTTCGACATGAGATCGAGGAGATCATTGCGTGTCTTGGCTTGCTTGGCGTGTCCGACGCCATGTTGAACGAGCCATCGTTTCTGCAAAAAAAGATCCAATTGTATGAGTTAGAAAAGGACTCTTTCGACGAAGGTAGAGGGGAGTCCTCAAGGTGAGACATACAAGGTAAGAGTCGGACCATGTATCGTAGACGTTATCGGCGGTATCAGTGTACGTTTTCTTGACAGCAGCGATGAGGTCATTCCTCTGAGCTTGGGCAGGAGTGTCTACGATACCCTTCTCTTCGAGATAATGGCGAAGTTGACCCTCATTCCAGGTAGACCAGACATAGTCTCTGGTGTCTAATGACGGAGCGTGTAAAGGGGGAGAAGAGACAATGAGTCAGATGCTGAACAATAAGAGATATAAGAACATGAAACTCAATAGAACTCACCATCGAGAGCTTGAGCAGCATAATCATACGCCATCTTGGGAGCATCATAAACAGCATAGTGAGCAGCATCGACTACATTATCGACAGTTTTGTCCTTGGTGGAAGCAGCTACATGAGCTAGTTCATCCAACTTCTTCGTAGCCAAGAGTCTCAATTCTTCAGTCTTGGAAGAAGGGGAAATGATATTGTTTTTCAACAAGAATTCACGGAGTTCCGATTCCGACCACGAATCTACGATTGCTTTTGATGGAGGGAAACGGCCCTTTCCTGAATGACCGGATGCTTGATCTGCTGCATGCTGACCTGCTCTGTGGAACTTGTCGGCATAGTAATTGTAAGTAGACGAAGCGTCTTTGGAAGCCTGGTTGAAAGCTTTTTGGGCTTGGTTTGCGCCGGAACCCAGATACGAGTTAGCGGATCCCCATGCCGAATTGACCTGGTCGACGAGTTCTTCACGAGTCGACTTGGGCTTGGGTGCAATGCCATGGTCCTGGACGAGCAAGTGTGCTGGCGTGAGCGGGAGGGAGAGTCAGACTGTGGAAGTAATGCTCACCACCAACCACTCGTGCAGGTCAGACTGTTCCCAGTCGTGGTAAGCATTGTCATATGTGCGCTTGATGACGCCGATAGCTCTGTCGCGGGTGTTGGGGGTGGGGGTTGGGATGTGTGCATTCTTCTGCATCCATGACGAAATGTCGGCCTCGGTCCTGTGGGGCGGGGTCGAGGACGCCAATGAAGGATAGATTACGTAGACGCAGAAGCAGCATGATGGTGGGTTAGTGTATGTAGAGGCATCCAAGTGCAACGGGTGATCCATTTTCGGTGGCAGTTTGGGGTTATGACGTGGTGTCATTGTCAGCGTGGCGGGCCAAGAAAGGGCGAGCCAAGGGTCCCCACTCACCATGTATCGTAGGCCTTGTCGTAGTTGGCCTGGACGAGGTCTCTGAGCTGCTCCGTCGAGAGGCGGCCTGCAGCGCGACGTCAGTCGGGTTGCCCGTCTCCACCCAGAAACGAGGCGCGATACCTGGATTGGGGACCTTGTGGTCGGTGAGCCATCGCTCGAGCTGCGAGTTGTCCCAGTTGTGCCATGCGGGGGCTGCGTGTCATGGAATTCAGCCAGGGCATCCAATGAATGCCATGATTTCCATGATTTTCTCGACCTACCGTTCCGCTGGAAGAGGGCTGCCTGCGAAACACCAGCCAGCCCGACGAGGACGGCGATGAGCACGAGGGTGTGCTTGTTGTTCTTGTTCCACAGCTTCATGGTGTAGTGCGGATGGGGAGTTGGTAGGGAGCAGAGCAAAGAGAAAGCAGAGAACTGGTTCTTTATATGCTCCACGTCATGCGGCTGCTGCCTGATCGCCATGTCTGTCATCGCTGGAGATCACGTGTCGGGGGTGTCAGGGGTGATTGGAATGGCAGTGACCGTACAGTAGAGTAGTGTGTGCATCCACCTGACTGTCGTAGAATGCATGCTGGTCATTAGGATGCAGGGTAGATCATGTATGTGCAGGCTGACTAAACGGATCCACGCTTAGTCAGCCGATCGGGCGTACTTTTTCGCAGCCAGTTTTCCAGGCGCGTCCAGAGCATCGTGTATAAATGGACAGCATGACATGGGCCATCGATAAAGACAAGCAACACTAGTCTACAGCATCCACTGCCTGCCATGGCCCACCCGCGTACGCAGGCAGAGATCGATGCAGACATCCAGCGCCTGCTGCGCGAGAAGCGGACGGCGGAGCAGCGCGACAGGCTGCAGAGCGTCGAGGCGAGGCGGGCACGCATGGGCGACGCACCCCCGCCGAGCGATGGCCGTCTCCTGGCGCCTCCGTCTCCGTCGCCGAAGCGGGGCCCCAGAGAGGGTGTGCCTTCCGGGTCGAGTGGACGGCGGACCCCTGCATCCACGCAGCGCCGCGACGTGTACAGACTGCCCCGGTTCGAGAATCAGCCACCTCCGACTGCCCTCGCTGATCTGAAGAAGGAGCACGCTTCCCGACTTGCCCCACGGCACACGCTAGGTGGGTGATGCCAAGGGTGGAGCCCCGCCAGCTGACTGGCTGTCTTCTCTGCCGCACTCCCTTGCCACCACATACTAACCACCTTCGCAAATAGCACCCTCGTCTCTCGTCGACGCCCACCATCTGGCAAGGAGGAACCTCAAAGAAGCAGATTCAAGACGAGGTGTGGCAGTCCACAGATCAACTGCATTCAGCGAAGCTGCCCCAAGGCGCATGTCGAATCCAGCTTCTACCTCGACTCAACCTATCCCTTCCTACAACGCACAACACAGATCCTCGAATAGTGCCAGATATGCCAGTACGCACGGCCCCTCTTCTTCCTCATCTGTCGCTCCTGCTCGAGCTGGATCCTCACACACCCGTGGGGATCACAAGGGGAAGTCGGCAGACAGAGGAGAAACTTCTCAGGACCATCGTCGTCAGCGAGAAGAAGAAAAGGCACCAGCCACGCGCCACGCTTGGAAGTCTCACACCTCGGCAACACTAGCTGATGGCTTAGCTGTCAATGGAGACGACGAGTACTATTCATTCGAAGAAGAGGACGGAGACCCTTCCAAACGGAACGGTGAAAATGACCAACCTGATAGTGACGATAACGATGACGCATATCAAGATATCCCCTATAAACCAATAGGCAATGAGAGGAATGACGATCTGACACTGGTTCATAGAATCAGACCTGGCCCGAAACGTTTCAAAGCACTCGAATCAGATCCTGGTTTTCAAAGTGTCGAACCTAATAGTAGAATACGTCTGAGGTGAGTTTCGACGAATAAGCAAAAAAGGGCATTTGTCTCTGCCAAACCAGTTTCAGCCTTCGTTCCGATGCATCCAGATAAAGGCGGGAATCCAGGCTGACACCACCTACAGTAAACGTATATTGCCACATGCAGATCTTCAAGAACATCTATCAGATCGTTTCTATCTACCTCACGATATTCTCTATTCCATAGTACGACCATCCAAGGGAGGTTTGGAATATGAAGTACCAGTAGAAGGAGATTGGATAGTTATAGGGGTTCTAGCTGAAAAATCAGAAATCAAATATACTGGTGGCAATGGCGGATTCAACAATGCGCAGAACGGAGCTCTGAGGCAAATGGAGATGAGAAAGAAATTGCAAGAGGAGAAGAAAGCTAAAGCTAGGGAATTAGCAAAAGAGAGAGCTAGAGCGAAATTTAACAGCAACATGAGTCACGATGGCGGGCACACCAGCGAGAACAAGCCTTCTTTCGATGAGAGCGTCTTTGAAGAAATGGCGAAAAGTGATGATGAATTGAAAGAAGCTTTTGAAGGTTCTGATGGTGAGATGTTACTAGATGATGCCAAGAAAGGCAAACCAAATCGTCAAGATAGAGAGAAACAAGAACAAAGAGAAGAAGAAAGAAGTCGAAATACTAGAAGAAGATATATGACATTCAAACTTATAGATCTAGGTCGCAAAAACAATGCATCTTCAGGGACTGGTATACTTTCTTTGAAATTATTCGAGTCTGATCCTGATTTGAGAAGGAACATCAAAAGTAAACCAAGTGATTCTGAAGAAGAAGAAACTGAAGTTATCTATAACAAGAAGAACGGTAATAAAGTACTAGTGACTCGATCTAAAAAGGAGAAGAAATTGTCAAAGAAGAAGCATAGCTATAACGATGAAGATAACGAGGAGGTTGAAAATGATGACAACGATGGTGATGATGATGATACGAGTGACAGATTCAAAAGAAAAGAATATAGAGGTGGCTCAGGTGGTGCTTTTGAGAAATTTTGGAAGGAATTAAACGGTACTGTCGTTGCTGTTTTAAATCCTAGAATAATGAAACCTTGGCAGGTGAGTTTCCCCTTCTTTCTGCATCCACTTCTTCCACTTTCGTTGCATCCTTTCTTCCTCGTATCCTTCTCATGTCTTCTGACTTGTACAATACTGATGGTTTGGCAATCACCCCTTTTCCTTGTTTTCCCGCCCGAAAATTCTTGAAACAGAACCCTTACATGCAAAATTCTACGAATGCGAATATTCTTTCTATCACTCCTGAATCTGCAGATAGTGTTATTGTTATTGGAAAAAGTAAAGATCTTGGTTCTTGTCAAGCTAAGAAAAAAGATGGTACCCTATGTGGTAGCTGGTGCGATACGTGAGTTTCCTTCCTTAAATTTAGCCTAGATTCTGCCAATTCATGGGATGTATCATCTATGAATAGTCAATGACCGTGTTCTAACACCTACTGATCCTTCTGTTTTACTCTTTTCATGCTGTCTTGACATCAATTCAAGAACAGTCGCATCGATAATGTATGCGATTACCATATCGCTCAAGCAGTCAACCGAAGAAGAGCAGGAAGAGCAGAACTTCTTTCTGGTACCGGTGGTATGCAAACTACTCACATATCAGGCGATATTTCCTCTCTAAATACTTCCTTCAAGAACAAGCCATCGACAACTGCATCAACACAGCATTCAGGGAGGATATTTAGTGGTGGATCTAGCTATTCTGCGCCTCATGATCCAATCAACAAGATCGGCCTACTACCGCGTAGCAACACGAGCGTACAAGAAGGAGCAAAAACCTATGTCGTCAGTAATAAGCCTCCCGGAGTACGTGGTGCGAGTGGACGAGGTACAGGTGGTTATCTCATTAATGCAATAGGAGCCGCAAGACCGATGTCAGGTGGAGGATACAGAGCTGGCCTGACAGATTCGATGGCACCACTTAGTAAATCGGATAAATCACACTTGGATCCAAAAGAAGCAGCAAAGAAGAAGAAACGTGAATTGCAAAGCGTTGAACATCTATTAGCTATAGAAGGTGGTAAATCAGTCGGTGCTCATTATCTAGGCGCGAACAGGATGGTTTCTTCGAAATCCCTTATCAATAATAAGGAGGCTTCTTCGTCTGGTAGGGATGACATGGAAGAGGATTCAGCTTCTCAAAATGAGTCAGATATCAAAGATCGTAAGACGACCACTAGTACTTCTTCTACCAAGAAGAAGAGAGTTTTCGGGGTGGATTCATTGAGGAAAATCGGTTTTGATCCCACTGCTATGCCTGCGATGACGGATCCGAAACAACAAAAGAGAAAGGTGAGCTATAAACGCAAGAACTTTGGGTATTATATGACCCTGGAAACTTAGGAAAAAAACTGACATGTCGTTCTAACTGTGTAATTCCCAAGAATGACGCTATTCAAGCACTTGGTACTCCAGAGACGTATGAACCGAAACTTGGACCTCATGCTGGAAAGACGCACTCGAATGTACATAAACCACAGTCTAGGCTGTCTAAGCATGAAGAGGAGAAAGCAAGGAACAACGAGAATAGCTCAGCAGAAGAAGTAGAGGAAGAGAGAATTGGGAACGATAAAGATTCAGAGGGATCTCGTCGTTCAATCAAAAGACGTTTGATAGTTAGAAACGCTGAACAAGACTCTGGCTTTCAAGACCGAGATTCCAAAGCTGAGTCTGCAACAGGTAACAACAGCGTCAAGATACATGTAGCAAGACCTTCTGTACCCAATGTAGCGAGCGAAGACGAGGAGAGTGACTTGGAGATCGAACCGCCAGCTGCGGTGTAGACGTCTTTCAGGAGTAATAAAGCACCCGTTTCATAGGCAAGGTGTTTTGGGAGCATCACATTTGAGCCGAGTCTCACTGACTTCGCAAGCACTGCGAGCATTGGCTGTTGTTTGGCATTTAAGCAAGCCTTACTAATGAAGCTGAAGTTGAAGTTGAAGACTTCGCTACTATTATACCCATCCTTTCCTTCTCCCGCAAAAGCTATAATTCCATATCGCACCTCTCAACGTTCAAAACTCAAAACGGTGACAGCTATCAAGAAAGAAAGAAAGAAAAAGATGTGATGACAGTTTGATGCTTTACAGTGCTTCTGCGTTCCTTCTGACGAGGCAGGACTGAACTTTAAGGGGGCGCAGGTCCGCAGACGCCGGTAATGGCACCGTTCTCGGCGAAAGTGCCAAGACAAGTAAGGGGAGTATTGCACTGCGAGTGGGTAGAAGGAGGCGTCAAGTCAGCCAACCAGAAGTATGGTAAGAATAAAAATGCCCGATCAAGATCGACGCGCCGAACTTACCTTGTACCCAGCATAATTATCATGGAAAACGGTATTACAGGCTGCACCTACGCCACCGCAAATACCATCTGTTCCGCAATAGTCCCAGCACGCAGCAGAGTACTTGCATCCTGATAGATATGAGAGAGTCTGTTATATCAGCTAACTGTAGCAGATATACGTAACTATCGAAGGTGAACATACTCGATCCAGCATCTGTACAGAATCCACTGTGGTTCGGGCGAATCAAAGAATGATAGGTTAGGGACGATTTTAGCAATCTTACGGCACTCCCAGAAGTTGTATGATGGTCGCAGAGAAGTGGCCAGACTTACACAGGTGCACATGTAGCTTTAGCGGGAAAGGTCTTGCACTGGATATCCGTAGTGCATGGGAGAAGGCCCATCGCAGCTGCAGCTGCAGCATCCTGTGCGAAACCAGCTTGAACGTTCAGTAGTACGGCAAGCGAAACTGCCACGTAAGGTAGCATCGTAGGTATTATTTTGAGGACTGAAATCTTATGCAGTGGAATAGTCCGGTCCCGTACGTTCAGAATCGGTTTTGTGATGGGCAAGCTGAAACGCTCGGTGAAGTAAGGAGAGCAAAGTGGATAAAGCCGCAAGGAAGGAGGTGGAGGATCACAGGGTTGGAAGACAAGCGAAAGTAGGTTTAGCGAGTCCATCGTTGCGAGCCCCCTGTCCGGCAGGTCAGCTGTCAGGTACTACCTCGCTTATCTTGCGACTGTCAGCATGGAAGCATATTTCAAGCATGAATTCGGCGCTGTTCAACCGATATACTTTGCGTTTTCTTCTCGGAGACTCCCGACAGCTAAGAGCCAGCGAACTACTTTGGCTATTATGCTATGTCACCTAACCAACTTCAGCTGCGCCCGCGCCTGCACTGGCAGTGCTGCCGTGCATTGCCCTCGTGTTCCCTTGGAATGGGCCATTGAGATCGAGCGCCTTATAGAGCGAACAGGCAGTTCCAAAGCCGATTCCAGCTCCCACTGGCACCTCGCTTCCCGAACCATATTTTCCTGGAAGGCGTTCTACACCTCGACACCTGTCTAACGCCCAGGCTGGGAAAGGGCATACGATAGCCGCCAAACCCCAGAGTGATGGAAACTGCAGAGTTGACCTTCACTCTCGCTGCGCCGTGATAAGCGCAGTATGTTGGCATGAACATGACTGTGCTATCAGTTGTACATACGGGCCCGTAAAAAGCGCTGCGGGCTGATCGGGTCCAACATCGGGCTCAGCGGTCAGTTTCGGGTCCACATTTCGGATCTACGATAGCGGGCCCGCCTCAGACAATTATTGGACCCCATCGGTAGATGACATTTTCCCGATTAGGTCCATGACAATGGGCTAACGGGTCCCTGCGATGGACGATTCGGGACCGACAGCGGCTCCAATTTGGACACGTGAGGCCATATTTTGCATTGCAGCACAATTTGCTGAAAGTCAAGCGACTCCAGCGGGTCTCAGGCTAAAGCTAATGGTGACACTGACCACGGACTAACAGGTTTGATCGCTTGAGAGACAAGAGGTGAGTACAGCAGTCGAGCAACGTCTATCTTGAGACGCCATACCAGTCGATCATCATATTCTAGATGTCCTCCAGGTGGCCTAACATGAATCTCTTCCTCCAGGGGTGTATTGAGGAAAGCTGTTACAGCGTCAACTTGTTTGATGTGCAAACTGTTAATAGCCGCCACCGTGAAGAAAAGCCGAATGGTAGGATAATATGCGACAGGTGAAAACGTCTCCATAAAGTCTTGGCCATATATCTGCTTGAATCCCTTGCTACTACCCTTGCTTTGTACCTATCAATTGTACCGTCTTGGTTTTGGCCGGGCAGGATCTTGAGAAATGTCCTTTCTCATGGCATTTGAAGCAGGTTACCTTCGATAAATCCCTTTATTTCCATCCTTCCCTTTTCTTCATCATCTTTCTTTTCCTTTTTATCCCAATTCCCTTTCCTTCGAATCTATAAGCTGATCCACCGGCATCTGCCAATATACCACCCGTTCCTGACTGACCTAGCCTTATCTCTTCATTTAGCATGAATTGTATCATCTCATTCCAGCCTTGTCTATAATTCCTAGTTCTCCCTGTGATCTAGCCAATTCTGCTCGAAGCTTCCATTGTGGCAGAACTCCTTCTAGCAACTCAGTTGGGTAGGCATCGGGTACAATTCGGATCCATCGTCGGGCCCATTCGGGCTCACAACAGTACATGCACTCATTCACAGCAACTTTATCCGTCTATCTTGCATTACTGATCTTGGTGCAGAGGAAAGTTGGCGAGAGTGGCCGTGGGGCTGATTGCCTGATGTAGAGGAGCTACTGCGGGATTGACAGTGCAACTGCAAGCGTAGTTGACGAAGTCAGTTTGATGCCTCACTACTAACCGAACCTCGAATGTGCCTCTTACTCACGGACGTTTACTTGCAGAAGTGTGTATAACATCAGCCTCATCCTCGCTATCGAGTTTTGTTCTCGGAGCAGATCTCTTGCCCCTGTTATGCTCTCTAATGCGATCCTCAATGTCGCGCTTTGCTTTCCAGCTGTTGCTGCAGAGCTGCAAGGCAGGAAAGCGCTTTTCCAGAAGCTGCACCGCTAAAGTCAAGTATGCAGGCTCCATTGTTGTTGTGGTCGTACCAGCAGGAAAAAGATCCCGACAACTATTGACTCTTGCCGCTGTGATAGCTCGCCAGACAGAGGCGGAGACTGGCTTTGTCAAAGGTACGTCCCCTTGCATAGTTATAGCGTTAGTCTGGTCTCTCTGTACCTCGACAATGTTTTCTTGCAGGTTCCTGGAGGTCCCTGTGTTCCAGCTAGGAATTTTCTCGGTGTGTTCTTGCTCTGCTGGCAAAGATTCCACAATCGTTGGAAATCGGCGACTTCCTTCCTGTACTCAGCAACATTGTTGTCGGATAGCGCCTCGCGATGCTGGGAAGAAAGCGCAGACAAGGTTCATAACCTGTTGACTTCTCTTAGCTGAGAAACGATAATCGATTCAATGGGTTGAGTTACGGAGTTGATTTTGAGAGTATACACTCTGACTCTAGTATACCGCCTCAGAGAGAATCCTCGATCAGAAAAACCTACCTCTGGCTGGGCGACGGTCAGTGCGATCGCCCTGGTTATGAGTTTCTAGCAAAGACAGCTATGGTACAAAAGTGCTCTACGACCAGCTCCATGTACACGCGATGCTGTAGGGCTCGCTTGAGTATTTTGCATCATTACTGCAACGAATGCCGCTGGAAAGACAACCGATAGGACATTGGAGTCTGTAGATACCCCCAGATATAAGGTCTCCGCTGTACGGATACAAGGCAATGGCGTGGCTCCTTCAGAGTCGCCGGTCGGCAGACAGGGGTCAATGGCATCATTCAAGCATAATCCGCAACGGAGGTTTGTGGAACGTCCGGCAGACTGGCTGAATCTGTACAACAGAAAGATCCTTTCGAAACTTCTTCATCCCGCACGTAAGTAAAAAGAAAAATGCGATACTTAACTGACTGATTGACTGCGAAATCGTCTAAAGTAAAGGCACCGGGAAATTGAAACCATCGAAATCGAGACCTGGAGGGAGAGGTGCTCCTCCAGCTGCCATAGCTGCCATTCCGAGAAATCCGCCCATCATGTCAACAGCGGACGGAAGCGGATTACCGCTCGGTCGCCATACAGCTATAGGAACGTAAGACATGGTTAAGGAAGCAAGTCCTTTGTTGCCAACTACTACATCAACACTCACCCCGCGGATCGTAGTATGACCAGTGGTTGCATGCTTTACGCTGTTCAAGCACTTTCTCCAGATTGCGCATCACTGTTTCAGACAGCATAGCCCCGTCGGTTCGTGAATATGTAAAACATTGAAGCTTTGGAGCGACTATCGGTATCGACTTTTTGCTCTTGCCATTCGTAGCAGTCTTCTGGAAATCGGTTGATTGGCATAATGAGATAAGAATAGATTAGCTTACGAACAGCAACAGATCGCACGTGATTCTTCCACAACCCACCTTCTTTTTAAGCAAAGCAAGCACCTTCGGGATGTCCAAACCAACATTGTCCTCAAAAGCCAGCACTGTCACCGATTTCGGGAGCCTTGCGAACAGGATAGTACTGGCAAGGCTGCCCGATAGCTTCAACTCTGATAAAACCTTCATATGACCTATGAGACCATCGATCAAGTACTTGCTTTTGGCAGCTCGATCTTCCGTCAGATCCGAAGCTTCCGCAGCCGGAGCTGTTCCCAGTACCGGATGCCATGTCGACTGAACATCGAGCTGTAACGAAGTCAAAGTAGAGCCATGTTCGATAAGGATCCTAGCCACTCCTTCTCTGGTGAGCTTTGCAGTTGGCCGGTGCAGATCAAGTTTATCGAGGGTGCCTTTTGAACCTTTCAACATAAACGACAGATCGGAGTCGGTGATGTCAAGATAGGCCAGGCTGAGCCTCTTGAGCTGTATCTTGGGTGCAGGCAGAAGAGGGCCGTTGATGCTATGTTTGAGCCACAATACCTGCAAGGTATCCAGCTTCGGCCAGCTACTGAGTAAGAGCGCCAAATTCCGCATCTCCCACACCACGTCTTTCGCTGGTACATCTCCGCCGCGAAGGTGTAGCGCACGCAAGTTCGTACAACCAGCTAGGGCACTTTCCAGAGGTTTCTGAGCGCTTCTCATAAAATCGGCATTGCAAGCAACACGTTCCAATCGAGGACAGTTTCTGATGATGTCAATGAATAGGCTGCCACCTCCTCTGCCCAGAGATATAAGACTGCGCACGTCGAACGCGACATCTCGTACTATGTTGCTGAGCATCTGTTGCTGCCTAGCATCTTCGTCGTCGGCGTCGAGTTCGGGATCGTCATCGTCGTAGACACTAACTTGGGGTGAAGTGAGAGTTCGCAAGAAGAGATGTGCTTGATAAGTATCGATAAGGTGGACAGTTCTTCCATACAATAGTGTGCGGGTAGCGTTCAGAAATGATCGATTGACGAGGGCCAGAGGCAGGTAAGGACAGGAGGGTAATCCATCCTCGTAACATACCGGAACCCGATCCGGCATACTATCATGTCCTGCATCACTCATAATCGCATCCGAGTTATCTTCCTCTTCACCTCCCTCATCATCTTCGTTGTCCGTCTGATCCTCCTCCACTTCCTCGTCCTCCTGTTCAGTGCTCCAGTCCTGGGCGGAAAAGTCATGTCAATTGGCAGGACGATATGTCCATACAACGCACTCACAGACTCTTCCATTAGAAGACTTTGGTGAACTGGAACTGAGGGAGACTCCATGTCCGGCATGTCCTCCAAATCTTGGGCGGTATAGTCGCTTGTGCTTTGCTGCAGTTGATGCAACTCACTAGCTAGAGCGCCGGTCAAAGGTGCTGATGCGAATGGAGTTTCGAAAGAGTTGGCATTTTGCGGAAACGGTGGAAAGGGCATGTCATTCGCTGGCCATGGGACAGGGCCCGTATCAGCAGTACCTGGACCGAACGGCATGGGATGCTGTCCTAGGTTGCCGTGTTCCGGCGGCGGCATTTCATCTTCGTCTTCGCCCGTTTGCGCCGTGAAAGATGTCGTACCCGGCAATGTGGGAACCATCGGTGCACTGCCAGTCGCTTCCATTGCTGTAGATGGCATACACGGGTAGTCAATGTTTTCTCCTCTTTCCGTTAAGTTGTTTAGCCAACCTGACTCACTCGGGACGTTGTACGAGCCAACCGTCTCCATGTTCGTATCCAAAGTAGCAAATATACTTTCAGATGTGGAAGATGCTGGCTCAGGAGCTGGAGCGCCCGTAGGCTGCTGAGCTAAAGGATATGATACGAATCAGTCCTGATCAGTGGGATCTAGGACGCGAATATCCCCGAAGTCCTCACGCAGCATCTCATCATACACGTCCTCAGCAGCCTGGTCGTTCTGGGTGAAGTATGCCATCGGTGGCGCCGGCATAGGCACCGCGAAGGGGCCAGGTGCAGGAGCGGGGGGAGGGGCATTGGCAGCTGGAGCGGGGTTGTTGAGAAATCCAAACAGGTTCTGCATGAATGCAGCACCGCCTATTCCCGGCGGATTGGCGGGGGCATCTCCATCTGCGTCCTCGTCTGTAGGAGCCGCCTGAATGAAGGGATGTGGTTGCCCAAAAAAGCCGGGAAAGGCTAAAGGATGGCCTGGAGGCGGCTGATGAAGATGGTGCTGATGGTGATGGTCTGCATGTGCATGGAGGTGATGATGAATATGGTGGTTGTGTTCTTCATGTTGTAGCTCGTGTGCCAGTCGCTCCTGACTGAGCTGATCTTCTAAGGTGATCTGGGCTGTCCATTCAACAATAGACAGAACTACTTCATGCGGCAGGGAGTATAACGTGAGCTGTGTACGTTTCCGCTTGTCACCAGCCACAGGCGAATTGCCCATGCTGGTTGGGTTGGTCAGGGCACAAGACCCGCATCGTTGACCGCCACAAGATATAGTATTCTATTGCGCCACTGCACTGGCATTGCATGCATTGCAATCACCCCAGGGAGGACTAGACGAGATTTGCTGCCCAGTCTGACGCTGTGGTAGCTGATGTGTACAACCCTTCAAATCTACGTATGGATTTGAGCTACCTGGTCCTGCAATATGTTCTACTCTTCGAACAGCAGCATCTATCTGCTCCGACAGCACAACTGTAGCCCATATTGGGCCTCGGCTGCCTCACGTAGCGCAAAATTCACTCGACACATGACATCGATAGCTGTTGTTGAAAGTATTAGTAGTGACAACAGCCCTTGGAGTACCGAGGAGGAATGGAACCCGACATCTGCAGTACTATCCCAGAGTCCGAGGGATCCGGCAGCCCTAAGTGAGCTGAATATACAGCTGAGGACGCCATCTTAAATAGCATGGACAGCTAGCCCTGCCTAGCGGGGCTTGAAAGGCGAAATCTGCCAGGAGGAGTGCCTGAAGCACGAAAGCCAGCCAGCTAGACTTGTTCTTCGCGTCCATCTAGAGAAAGCGTCAACTGCCGGACCAGGTTTGCCAAACTCCAGACGGGTGAATCGTAAGCGAGATCGTACCACCACTTGAAGAATTGGTGTACATGCTGCTGCATCAGTCTGGGTAGCGTCCTGAGAATGTAACGTTTCGGAACCCACGTTTATGGCAACTGCCAGGGGAGCTTGAGGGTCTTCCGAAGCAGTCTGGCTGACCCTATGAAACCACAATGCGGGCAAGTAAAGTACGTCCCCTCTTTGCAGGGTGACATCGAGAACTTGAGCATGCTTGAAGCGAGGATACTGCCGCAAATCGACTGGGCCTGATGGATCGATTGGTATCCATGGTATGCGCGCTTCATTCTGCTTTACAGACCAGGTTCCTTCCGAATCTTGCTCATAGCAACCCGTGCTATACATTCCCTCTGCACTATCTGGTCAGTATCTCGAGATATACAAACCGAATCTAGAGATGTACTCACCGTGCAAGCAGTAAAATTCGGTTGGCGGTAGCATATGGAACGTCTTCGTACCGTGAACTACAAGATACAAATTCTCGTATGGATCTGGTTTGACAGTGGAAGTCATCGGACCCGATCAGAAGATAAGAAGGACAGGATATGCCCGCCGCGTACCTTTATGGACGCTAGTCACGGATCTGTCGTCTCCTATCCAGACATTAGCGACATCGGGCTTTGCACCAAATACTTCGGTTGCAAAAGGCACTTCGGACGTAGCGTCGTCAAGAAGTACTTTCAGCTCGTCATGCAGATTATCATTCTGGGACTGTAAGTATAGCACTTCGTTATGGGACTTCTCGTGCAGTCGATCAAGAAAGGTCTTCATGCTCATAGTTAGGTCTGGAGGAAGCCCTGTTATTAGCAAAGCGAGGAGGCGCCCAGTGTTCAGTGTGACACAAGTCGTACAAGCAGGCTCCACAAATGTGTTATCGACCAACGCGTCTGCATTCCTGTTGGTTACGAAGGCCTTGTCAAGGATCTGAAAAATACACCCAAGAGACGTGTACTTGCCCTTTTGGTGTTGCAGCAATTCTGACTTCAGAATCACCCAGCTTCTGACGTATATAAGCTTCACTCCACTTCTGCATTGCTGGTATTTGCAAGTCCAAGCCCAGTCCTCGAAAAACCACAGGGCGGTTTCGCTGCACGAACCGGGAGAATTCAATACCAGTGGGATGATAGTGGGCTTCTTCGATATGACTGGAGTTCATTTCTAGGTCGTACATGGGAGTTTGTTAGCCCTCAGCCGGCCAGAGGCTGTCGCTCTTCTCGCCTTCGTTCTTTCTCGTACCCTGGTAATCCTTGATCATGTCGACAAGGATTCTCTCCATTGCGAAGGCTGTCCGTCCCGGCACTTTCAGGACTTTAGACGGGTGTCACTGAGGCTAGATTCCTCTGGCTAGGTCATATTGCGTATGTTCTTGTTCACTGTAGCACAAGGACAACGTTCTCGTCTGATTGCTGGCCACGACCAGAAGCAATCGAATCCGAACCTCGACAGGATCACATAAAAAAGTCGAGGTCAAGCAACATTGAGGAGACGTGTCCGAACTGTTGACGCCAGTCGCATGTCATGTCTACCACCCAACCATCCAGTCCGCATCAAGCTGCTTCTCAGCTACCGAAAACCTGAAGCAACCGCAGGTGGCCAGACAACCGAAATCGGTGTATTGACCGGACCTATCTTGGCAAGCAGCACGCGTAGTTTCTTCGGCATGTGGATCAAACAATAATTGGAGCGGAAAAGTATGTGCGAATTTCAGAGCAAAATCCGAAAGCGACTTGGGAGTATACCGATCCACCGTCTTTCCTATAGACACCTTCCTGGCTGGTGATACCTTGTTCGATTCAGCGGTATACCCTGTCGTGTTGTTAGGCCGGTCAAGATTACATACATGCCGTCGCATTTCCAGTCAAGCATACAAGCAAGCAATCGGAACTAATAAAAAGCAGGAAAAGCCAGCTTTTACTGCAAAGCACTATCGGGATTCAAGCTAGGTGCCATACAACGTATCGTACAATACCGTGTACTCGAAGCCTGCTCGCTCTGCCTTGAGTGAGTAACGAGATCTGAATATACCCTTCGGTGCCTGTAAGCATTTGTCCCGAAATCACCGCAAAATGCCCAGGCTTTGTCAATGTCTAAGCAGCAGTACTTCACGGGACAAGTGTGCTGACCAGGCCTCCTTCATCTCGCCTTGTCAGTACTATCAAGAGGTTCCCGGCGTAGAACCGACGCCTCCGTTTAGATCCCCTTCTCGGTTAATTCCGTCGGCATTCCCTTAGAAACTTTGTGCGGTCTGCTTGGCACAAAAACTGCACATCCATACCTTTAACAAGCCAGCGAGCTCGCGATACATCTGCGAATATTGCAACACATCTCTCTTATGCCAACACAAGTCATCGACATCGCCCTTCCACACTCTTTTGAAGACTAGCAACAACATTTCCGTCTTAATTTCTTGAATGCCGATCTTTGTCAATCAAGCCTTAAAGGCAATCGCTTCTGCATATGATGCGATAAGCGGGCACGTCAACGACACAACGTACTCACGCTTACCTCTTACCATCAGCCGTACTTCGAGTTCCGGCGTGTCCTACGACTCGAGCAAAGATGCCGAGCAGAACTCATGGTGGCCGAAACTTTCTGGTGGCGACTCGGAAGACGAAGAGACACAATGGGCAGAAATCTGGTCAGAGCATAAACGGAAGATACTCGCTTTGCTTGGCGTCATATTTGCTGTTCTACTTGCTGCTTTGGGCCTCGTATACAGGCAAAGAACTGCTCTCGGTCCGTTAGTCCTCGCTGCATTAGCCAAGACGTGCGAATCGATACCATGGAACGAACGAAGCTGGTACCAGCATCCTACAGTATATTCGTCGAACAACCATCGTCCGGCTCATCAACGGCAATTTGACCTGCAGCCCCTGGAATTCCAACAACGGACATCGCAAGCTTGCGCAGATCTCTGGATATCGAGGGGGATCCTATGCGAAGATCTTCAGGTGGAGGAAGGTCAAGAATCCGTTATTGGAGACAGTGAGATAGATGTTGCCTGGACGTTTGTCGAGCCTACGTCATACTGGAAGCTGTGGAAAGCTGCTTACGCGAATGAGGCTGGGGAACAACAAGAAGAAGGCACAGGAGCTACGCATTTCCGATCTTTCGATGAGATACGTTATTCCATACGATCAGTGGTTCAGAACTTGCCATTCGTCAAGAAGATGACCCTGTTAGCTACTTCTGTACCTTCGTTACCTCCGCCTCCTGAAGGCCTGAACGGTTCGGATGCATACAGCGCACAGCTCGGATGCCGAGTAGCTCAGACGCCAGACTGGCTTAACCTCGACAAAGTCAAGCTTAGTCCAATTGGCAACAATGATGAAGTGCAATCGAGGCTTGAAATCCTTTCCCATTGGGAACAATTCGACTCGCAATCTGTAGATCAGGAAGAAACGCTACGATGGAAGCATTCAGTTTTGCCTACATTCAATAGTCATTCGATAGAAAGCCAATTGTACAACCTCCCCTCACCCTCCGAAACTGTTCTATATATGAACAATGATAATTACATTGGAAGACCGCTACATTCGTCGGATATATCAACTAGAATCCTCGGCCCTATATTCCGGATATACCCGTTCTCCTGGTCCACTGGTTCAGCGAGTCTCGAAGATGCCATGGCTATCGATGGAGAGGGCAACGCTAGAGTAATGCCGAATACACTGAGAGTTATCGATGATCGGTTTGGCAGACGAGACAGGAACTATCCGGAACATGTCGCCGCCACGCTGCCATCGGCAATGATGGATGAAGTGGCCCAAACATGGTCCGAAGAGCTCAAAGAGGTACGCGTGTACTTCCCTTCCTGTCATTGTCAACTTTCCTGACTTTATTTGTCATTGACCTAGACGGCAGGTGTGCGATTCCGTGGACAAGGAGCGGAAGTGTGGCTACCTTTGCTCGTTATGTATCATACCATCGAGAAACAACGCGAAGCTACGCTTTGGTCATTCGTTGTGGCAAAGAGCGACGTCGACGCTTCCAATGCCTACAGCCTGCCCGAGAGGCAGAAAATGTTGGCTGATCTCAGCGGTCAGCGGGACGCAGATCTGTTACATTTCAAAACACCAAAAAGAACATGGAACGATGTCGCCCATAAGGAAATAATCGAGAACGCTGGTTTAACAGTTCCGAATGAGACTCAGCTTTACTGGGCGGCTACAAATGGATATCCATACGTTTCGGGAGAAGAAGGCAATCACGTTTTCCCAAACTACGACGGCTCAGATTCGAATTTCTGCACGATCTCTATTGGAGAGTGTTTCGGACGGCCCGGCTTCTTTGATGACGATGACGATAAAGGCGAAGACCGTCCTTCGACCTTGAAGCCTGATGAATTGCTCCGAAGAGTCGCTTTTGACAAGATGAAATGTGGTGACTGCCTGATTGCTGCTTTACTGTCGCAGAGCGGCGAAAGAGGGTTTGAAGCTTTCTTACCGGAAAAGAAGGATCATATGAAAGCTAGTCGAATAAATACCATGCAGGCACTAGCGACAGTAGGAGGCTGGGCAAAGCGCTGGCAAGATACAGACTTCTCGATCAAGAAAGTCGTACCTAAAGGGTGGAACAGGCGAGATTTCGCCGTACGCTTGATACAGCGCTATACTTTCTCATACGGTAAGCCTTTCTTCTGATGCCTGCGGCCTTTTCGCAACATCAGGGCCTCCGCTGAAATCGACGTGGTTGATGCATTCTAGGTGAAACACCGACTGCCTTTAATGAGCTGAACAATGATCCGGGCTGGATTGGCTGGCTGCTCTGGCGCTGGTCAGAAGACAAAGCTGCGTTTATGGCTTTGAATGACCATGTCACGACAGACAACGTAACTCTACAGACAGGAATCCAGGAGCAAGTTCAGAAGTTCCAAGAAAAGATGTGGCCTAATGCCACACTTTACGAAAGCTAAGTAGACGGGCTGTGTGGCCTACTGGTAAACACTATATCCAGAGAGATCAATGGACATTCTTCCAATTGAATGAGTAGCATTAGTAGAGGGCTAGCCCTTTTGCACTAGATATCGGGCATTCCTATCATTGGACAGTTAGTTCATAATGTAGCAGAACAATTTGAATTTGCCCACACAGGGCCCATGTATTACCATAGGTGTGTTCAGACGAGCAGCCAGATTAGGCAAGGAGACATTAGTCGAAGGCCGACAGAGGCTGCTTTGAAGGTGGTCCACTCAGATTTTGCCACCAACCGGGGCGCTGAGAAAGAAAGGCGAGCTCGCTCCTCCATGCTTGCTTTCGCAGTTAACCACGGACTACAAAACGCAGCGAATGCGAGACGTAAAAAAACAGGGAAAGCTTGGTCTAACCTGGCATAAAAGCTACGCTTGTCAAGCTCCTGAGACATTTGCTTCTTTGTGGCCCTTGGAGACCCCTATAACCCAGCATACGCCCTGTCCCCTTCGACCAGGGCGAGAATGATGAGAGTCGGACAGCAGCGGGGCCTCTTTTCTGATCTTTTCTGCTCTGCTCTGCTTGTACTGTAGTCGGCTGAGAAAGAGGGAGTTCCCTATCTCCTGACTAATATACACATCTCACGCAGGTGTGTACTCCTGCAGTGGTGGGTATCTCAGGCAGCCTGGCACGCAGCGAAGGTCGTATTCCGCCTTTCAAGACGCTTTCACTGGCATACATCAAGCGAAACACACAGACATTACACAAGAGGCATTCTGCACCATGTGGTGTGACAACTGTCTGCTCCTCTTCCCGCTCAGGGCTGGTGGCCTCGCTCTCTTGGTTCTTATCGCTCTGTACCAGTCAGTCCAAACCCCTCCCATTCGCCGTTCGACGTGCCTCTGACTTGCGACGTTGTAGGATCGCTGGCGGGGTCTTCCTCTTCTATTATGGACCCCTTCTCTACTTTGCCGTGAGTGTTTTTCACGTCATCGTATCACAGCGGTACTGACGCCGATTTCTTCCTATCATGCAGCCTTACGAACCGTCAGTGTGCACGGGTCTATCTAACATTTCTTCTTGCCTTGACTTGTCTGCATCATGTCCTAGGCAAATCTACGGCGGGATCGCAATCGCTATTGCGGCTGTTATGCTTATAGCAATCATTGGCTTCTCCAGAGTGAGTCTATGCATCAGCTGGATGTATTGCCACGTATGCTTCCGTTACTGACCCAGACCCACAATCCGCTTTCATCCTCTTAGAGCTCCTTCAGCGTGATTCGCGTAGCTTTCGTGCTGCTGCCTATTATTGTTATCATTGCTGCTGTACGAGCAGCATTCATGGTTGGTCGAGACTCCCCGTCTCTCACATACGCATAAGTATGAGGTTCCGATGCGTTACTGACTCTGAGCCGTTTTCATCCATGCGCAACCATCGGCATACCTCGCACGCTCTTCTCTAGATCTTCGAAATGAACTATCGCGAGGATCGAATTCAGTGGGAGTGCAACAATGGCGGACAGCAATGGAATCAGACGATCATCGACCAAGGATTGACCTTCACGAACGAAACAGCGACAGGAACGCTTCTACCGGACAAATTCTGCGATATAGGCGTCCATCAAACCTATCTCACTTTCGTCTTCTGCCTCTTGATCGATTTCATCCTGCTTTGCTACGCCTGGTTCCTCGACTGGAGAATGCTCGCTCGAATTAAGCACGCTTATGCCCTCATTCGTAGAGAAAGCTGTAAGCCTAGAGATGTCTCATGGCAGTCTATAACGGGCTGTTGGACTGTCGGTCGCGTAGAGGGATTAAGCTGACTTGCCACTTTACGCACTCTGCATACCTCCCTTCATAAACCTCCAGTAAGCCCATACGGTTACGCCTGAAAGCAGCTATCTGTTCTTTATGTATTCATGATCTATTACGAATCTCCCGACTCTGGACATCACGCTTCGTTCCTTCGCGCTGCCACGCTGCTCCTTTTGGCTTGTACCTGGACTTTCTGTGAGAGGTTGGGGGAAAACGCCCCACGTATATATAGTAGCGTATCTGTGTACTGCGAGCAAAGGACTCTGCTCAGTTCTCCGGCTCTCTTTAGGATTAGCTGAATCGAAAATCCGATGATAAGGCCATGCAGGCAGCAATATGGTGGGATCTTTCGGTATTTATTTGGTCGAGAGCTAAGGCCAGTGTCATCGTTTTCTCTCGGCCGCTGGTTGAGGCCTTGTACCCTCTAAAGCTTGTCCACGTCGCGTCAGCCACTGCGTGGATGCGCCTCTTAGGCTAGCGCAGGCCAACCCGACTTCCGTGCATGGTTCGCAGGAGGAGGACAAGGGGGCGCGTTTGTGTGGTGTATGGCGATTGCGTCTGTCGTACAGCGCCAGCGAGTGGCCGCTTCGGACGCGTAGTGCAGGACCGTGGTGGTCTACTCTGCTCTGCTCCTCTTCTCCGCTTCCTTTGCTCTTTGTATCTTGCTTTCGCATCTGGTCGTCGCTTCCTTCAAGAGACTTTGTTCTCCAAGCGATAAGCTCTATCATTGGCTGCGACGGTCCAAGCGCCTCCAAGCATGGACACCGACCAGACGTGCCAATTTATGGGTAAGCGATGCATACAGACTAGAAAGTCAGCTCCCTCTCTCCTGTGCATACCGCTATCGTCTACGCTATATGCAACTTCACCATAATCGCGGAGCGTTGGAGCACCAAATGCAGGCGGGAAGTGTTTGCCAACGAACGCGATGAACTAGCGACGTCCGTTAGACATGACCGCAGACGAAAGGCTGTCGCTCGCTGCCTACTCCGAACGCTGCGCGAACTTCGCACCCTTAGCGGCTCTCGGTGACTCCTTCTCACGCTCTCACATTGGTCATCACTGGTGGGATCGCCCAACTGACTTCCGACCTCACCGATTGCCTTCCCAGAAAATCTGTATCAATTATCCGACAAGACTGGACCAGAAATGGACCCCTTCGAATTCTTGAACATGTCAGCATTCGACGAGTTGTCAGCAGGCAATAATCCCCCAACTTCCAACTTCGCCAAGCAGGAATGCTTGACGTCCGCCGGCGGGAATGCGGCTGCCCCGCCTGCAGCTTTCACGCTTCCTCCTTCAGTAGCGCCGATATCCTTTACTCCTAGCGGCTACTGCAAGCCGAGACCGCCCCCCTCTACCTTTCAGTCGTTTAGCATGGCCTCGTTCGGTCCTCACCGTACGTTTCCAGCCCCTTCAGCGGGACAGCCTGCCGTTCGACAGCGACAAGATAGCGATATCCACTCAGTCAGGTACGATTCACCTGCAGAGTCTTCTTTTTACGAGTCGCCATGGTTCTCCTCGTCGTCCCAGTCCCACATGAGTCCTGGGTCACCCCAATCCGGTTACCAATCCACTAGCAGCATGCAGGACTTTACCAGGCCCCATGTACCCCGCCATGATGGACACCCCTACCACAGACCAACAGCGTCCTATACCTTCGGTGCAGGGCGGGCAGTCTCTCATGGCAAAAGAGGCTCAATGGATTCAAACATAGCCTCCAGGGCTATGGCGCTCGGCTTGCGAGCCTCGTCGGACGAGGCCTCCCCGTCCGCCGTAAAGTCCGAGCATCAAGACGATGGGAACGACGATGATGCAGACGATAACATGGAATTAGCCGGGTCGGATGACGAGTCGGAGTATGTGGAGTCGCGTTGCAGCGCCTCCGCTAGGAAGCGTGCAAGGAAGGCACATGGTGCTGATCAGACAGACGAAGGCGACGAGTCTGTGAGTCGCGACCCTTGTATTGATGGGCTTAAGGGGTTGACACAATCTTTCATGACTGATCTTGATAGGAATTTGCCGACATGCGAGGACCTGAGCTCCCAAGGCCAAATCAGGTCCGCAATACCCGCTTGCAGTCGGAGAGGAAGCGTCGCAATGCCCTCTCCTCGGCCTTCCAGGATCTACGATCTTTACTTCCCGCCGACATCCAGCGGGCTACGAAAAGCCATGTGGTATGCGCAGAGTTGCATTCTATCGGACGACGAGATTGAAATGCTGATTCTTGTTCTTCTTGTCGACAGCTCGAGAGCGCGGCGGACGAGATCCGCAAGACGCGAATGGAGCGGGACAAGTACAGACAGGCCTTAAAAATGTTGAAAGCCGAGAAGGGCATCACTGGTTATGCAGGAGAGGAGCCAATACTACCTCCCATGCCTGCGCCTATGTGAACAGGCGTCAGAAGGCATCGGATCGAATGCCAGCCAATAGCACTAGATTATCCCAGACCATTCGCGAGCAGAGTATTAGCACTCAATCGAAGGGTACATTTTATCGGGTTTACGAATCTGTAGCGTTGTAACGTTCTTCACCATGTATTGCGAAGATGTACCGGTATGAGGCTGATCGGCAATAAGGTCGCGGAGCCTTGTATGGCATAGCATGGGTGGCCTGCAGCCAGAGAAAATAGTCCTCAGTAAAACCACCTCAACAGATTCCCAATATATGTCGGTCTTCAATGCACTCCCAAATGGTGTCGAAACGATACCAACCTTCGCGCCGATTATTCCGCATCCTTTCCCTCTTCCCGCACACATCCGGGCAAGCTACATCATCAAGAACGGCATAGGCCAGATACAAGCAAGCGTACGGCTGCAGCTAAAGGCCGCAGGAGTATGCCTCAAGATGCGCTGCCATCTTTGCGTGTGACACAGTCGCATGTTGCAATAGGGAAGCCGAACCCGGGGCGTCATAGCATTGCTGCAGTCCGACATGGGGAAGATAGCAGCATAGCCTTCGTAAGCTACATCACGGGATACTTAATGTGTATCTTCTAATGAATGAGTGCGTAACAGGCCATTGCGTCGAACGAACATGTCGACTTGGTGGATGCGGACCTACATCTTCGATCAACATTGGTCTTCTCGGATGCCTTTCCCAATACTGCGCAATATGACGGCCGCATACAGGCTATAGCCATCGATAACACTACTCAGAGAGTAAGCTTAAGGTGTTAGGAATTGGATCTTTGACTCATCAATGCGCTTCGGCTAGATTGCTGCCGCTTTGGAAGATCATGTAGCAGTGTGGCACAAGACTTCCGAAGAAACATACAAAATACATTCCACCGCCTCGCCTGGATTTACTATACAATGCTTGGATCTTGTTGGAGGTGACTAGACCTGAAATTG
Source organism: Cystobasidium pallidum (assembly GCA_001599955.1). Taxonomy (NCBI): domain Eukaryota; kingdom Fungi; phylum Basidiomycota; class Cystobasidiomycetes; order Cystobasidiales; family Cystobasidiaceae; genus Cystobasidium; species Cystobasidium pallidum. The sequence goes on from BCIL01000004.1 coordinate 640,714, forward strand.
CACGTCAAATATGCTGGATGGAGGCTGACCGGTATCCTTGCAGACACGCTCGTCGTGGGAGGACCTTCCATAGCAGTGTACGGCCTGGATCACGCATCAGGATTGCCACTTTGGGCAAGACGCTGCACGCAAGAGTGAGTAGGGCTTCATCGCGGTCATCCAGTATGCTGGCTCAAATGTTTACGGCGCTCAACCGCAGATCCACAGCAGTCGTTGAGCTCCGGTTGTCGCCTTGTGGGCAATACATAGCCTCCCGGCCACAGCGTGAAAACGCTGCAGGAATATTTCTGATTCCCAAGGGAGAGGCGCGCGGGCGACTAGAACAAGTATGCTCTCCCTGGCATCCTGATCAAGTGCGCAACATGGAATGGCTTAGATCCGATGTCGCTGGCGGGGTCGCAGCATTCTCAACCGAGACTGAAGATGGTACTGTTCGCATATGGAAGTGCTTCCCGGACGAGCCACATTATTTTGTACTGTGGCTCACTATCAAAATGCGCGATAGGACTAGTTTTCCAGTGGCCAATTTGTGGTTAGCTACAGCTGAAAATGCGAGGCTGGTCTCCATACTCGACGACGGTTCCATACTGCTACATGAAGTGCAGGTAGGTGCAGGTTTCGGTGGAGGAACAACGTCGCAACTCATTAATGTAGTCTACGAAGCAGGACTTGACGAGCCGATCAAGCCTTGCAGGGCGATATTCCACCACACGATACAGCCAAGCTCGTCTGACTCGGCAGCACTTGTCAATACTCAAATATCCCTCTATATCTAACAGTCAAGCACGATTGTCGATATTGGGACTTTCGCGATCATCCGCCTTGGGTCTTCTGCGATTGAACGGTCCGAGTGATCCCGCGTCTGCTACTTTGCAACCATGGAAGTATGCTAGAATCAGACATAGGGAGAATATATGCATGCTGGCTGCCGCGGAAGACCCTTCCTTCGCTATGACCATCGGGCAATCTGGTGAAGCTATCCTGTGGCGAGCACGGAAGCTCCATGACCGCACCGCTTTGATGCACAGTATAGCATCTTACAGGCCTTCAAGAAAGCTCACACCACTCAAGGCTGCAATTTCGGCGGATGGCAAGACGGCCGTCATCGTAACGACCGATGTTGCGGTTGTTTTGGTACTTCGAGACCGGAAATTGGTTCAGACCGATCTCGCTCTACCCCACTTTCCCATTGCTGCCGACATATTGTCTTTGAATTTCGACAACTCGAACGCTGGCGTATTATTCCTGGCCGCCGTTGACTCTACAAGCGCTATTTTCGTCTGGCGGATAGAAGAGGACTACGCAGAACTCGTCTGCCAGTCAGCGCTGCCGGTGCCAGCTGTTCGTGTGGTGGTTACACCTCAGAGCGTCAGCAGTGCTGCACGAGTAGCTTTCACAGACCGGGAGGATCGGGTACACTTGGGAAGCCTCCTTCTTGAGCAGAACAAGGCTTCCTACCGTACTACCGGAAACTTCATAACCCAACTTTCCAATATCGACCTGCTCGCCTGCTCAACTACGAATTTCATTGCATGCGTCGGTAGTGCGGCTGGCTCCTTGCAGCTGCGAATAATCAATACACAGTCATCACTGTTCACAACCGGCCTCGAGTATACAATGCCGCTGCAGTATGTGCGTTCTCCCGCCCACGTCTTTATCAGACTGACGAGGGTCGCTACCAATCAGGTTGGAAGATCCCCCACAAACCATTGCCTTCTCAAACACCCCTGACGGCTTGCCCCTCCTTCTCGTCACCTTTCAAACACGGTTCGTGATCATTGCTGAGCGGAGACTAGATTACTACCAAGAGAATAGTATGTGGTCACCGATCGCCGCTTCTAACCTACGACGTGCGCCCTTCCCTCTCACCGCAGCCTCTATGGCTTTTGGAGGTTCTGTCATTGCTACTCTCTCCAACCAGTTGCATCTATTTTCCCGCGACTACGCTCCTTCCAGTCCTTCCGACACCGATATTTTAACCAGGGTGCATGAAGCGAACAGTGCGCTGCCGGATTACCATCCCCAACTTCTAGTACAATGCTTGTTGAGCGGTAAGTCGAGGACATTTCTCGTACAGCATGTGAGAAGACTCACATGCTCATTGGGCAGGCAAAAACAGACTGGTCAATAAAGTTCTGAGACGCCTGTATCAATGTTGTCGAGCTTGGGAAGATCGAGGCGACCCTTGCCGTTATGTCAATGTTTCATTAGAAGAGTACATGTCTGGCAAACACTCAGTATCGTCTGTAAGCTTTTCTGATCTAGGCTGTATCGCCGTTGCTCTAATCCAGTTGCTTCACAGGCTCCTACAAATGCACGTACCAACGACGTCTTTGCCAGAAGTTTCGCGTGAGTTCCGCTTACTCGTTTATGGGGCTTGCTAATTCGCAGGCTACGTTCAACAGGCCGTCTGAAGATTCCGGAATCTTAACAGAAGAGGAGGCAAAGGAGCTGTTGACATGTCTTGAGAAAGAGGGCGCGCTACGCCTGACTAGGTCAGAGAAGGCTCACCTGGCGGTTGTCATCGAGACACACATACAGGTCGACTCGCAACGCCGCGCCCTGGACAACAATGGCACGCGATTTCTGCTCTCACTAAAGAGCTTCACTATCAGCCACAGGAGTCGCTCGCCGCCACCGACAAGACCGCCTTCGCCTGGAGGTACAGCCACAGGCTCCCAAGCCGATTCCGTAAGCACACTGCCGCAGATGCGGTGGCGCGACGTGCTTTGGGCCTTTCATAGCGAAAGTCAGGAAATACTACTGTCTGCGTGCGATGAAGTTTGCGGCAAGCCTATGTGTTGGAACGACGCGAAGCAGTTTTGCCTGCCCTTGTGGATCAAATCTAGCGATTCACTCGTAAGTCCATCGCATCTCCGATCGAGAGATCAACTTCTGAGATTCACCCATCTTTTAGGTAGTACGGTTGGAGAGCATTGCTCGAAATGAGTTCACAAGAGATGACTCACGAGATCCGACTACCTGTTCACTTTACTACTTCGCTCTGCGAAAAAAGAGGCTAGTGCAGGGACTCTGGCGTCAGGCAACATTTCACAAAGAAAGGGGAGTCATGATGAAGTTTCTGATGAACGACTTCGAAGATCCCAGATGGCGATCGGCGTCTATTAAGAATGCGTATGCGCTGATGAGCAAACATCGGTTTCGTAGGTCAAACTCAAAATTCCAGACAGTTCGACTCGGCCATCTTATTTATCTTGATTACAGATTACGCTGCTGCGTTCTTTCTACTGGGAGACAGCTTGAAGGACTGTCTGAGCGTGTGTCTGAGGCAGCTGGATGATTGGCAACTTGCAGTAATATTGGCACGGGTGTACGAGGGGGATGACGGCCCTCAGTTGCGAAATTTGCTGAACGATCACATAATACCTATGGCTTTCGCTAGAGGAGATCGTCGGCTGGCGAGCTGGGCATTCTGGATGATGAAGAGGCGCGATCTTGCGGTCCGCGTGATAGTGGTACGTAGAAAGTCCATCTACCTCGATGATGGCTGATAATTGTTGTCACAGACTCCATTTGCGGAACTGCTCTCGAGCCTCAACAATCCAAATGTCAAGGATATCGGTACCCCGGGTCAAGAGGATCCTAGCCTGGTTCTGCTTTACGGAGAGTTACGCGATTGGTCTATGCAAACAATTCGCGGATCCTGGGAGATTATCCCTATTCGCGAGACTCAGGTAAGCCGCGATCATGAACAGGATGACAGGGTCTAAGTTTGAAATACTATTATTACAGTTTGTTACTCATATTGCGGAAGCTTATTGCCGAATGGGTGAGAGCAGTGCTGATGAAACAAAGAATGCATTTGCTTATCGTCCATGCTTTCATAGGCTGCCATGCTCTGGCCCTGGACTTGGTCTGTAAATGGCAATTCACGTCGGCGAAACTGCAACTGCTTGCTTTGGCAAACCACGCCACGCCTTCGGCAGGGGCACTCAACCGTGACGCGACGTCCCTCAATATGGTTAGGCCTGGCCAGCATCACAGGAGAAGATCATCTCTATTTCAGCCAAAGAGACGGAGGTATGTAGCCGAAGCCTGCATGCTTTGTAGGGTAAAACTGAGCAGCCTTGGATTTTACCACTCGAAGTACAATCATCATGGATCTTCCCAGTACGCTGCCCTCGCGGAGCGCCTCGCCTGCACCCGACGCTTCACCTGGACCGCAGGTGCTGGATGCAGCCCATCGCGAGGGTCTGAAGAAAGTTATGAAGGAGGTCAAAGCGCCACCTCCCGAATTTGATATGTCATCCTTCGGCTTCTAATCCAGTGCGGCGCAATTCTACGACGTAGTGCTATGTGCTCCGTGGATTCTCATAAATAAGAGTAGAGAACGGCTGCGGCATCGACCCGCATAATATTCGCAGTCGATCCAAGACAACGCAAATGTGCCGCTAGCACGACCGTCAACCCTTGACCTGGTCATTGTGAAGAGCTCGTATATTTACTCCCGAAGTTTCACAGGTACGACTCTAGTTAGAAGACCACGAGAAGGGGACAAGACATTCAACTTCGTTATGACAGATTTCCAGAAACGTAAAGCTTCGTATTTCAAGTTATTGTCGATGACGAGGCGGGTTCTGTGGTTTATACCAGATCGTAGAGATGACGAAGTTATGGATAGTATGGAAGTTGCTAAATGGGCAATGAAGCCCGAGTGTAATCTTGTACGCACTTTTTCCAAACGGGTCAGTCGTCTCCTGTGTAACTACTATATCGAACTGTATTGTGGCTGACGCTCTTGGGTGCATCTATTTGTAGAGGCTGTAATGGACATACCAGACCTCCTCCTGGTTTTAAGAAAGCGAAAGCATCCAATGTTGCCTATATGACATGCTAGCAGACATATTGTCGACCTCTCTGCAACAGCTCTCAATATCTGTCTGCCAGTGGGCTTCTCTATGGTGTGAGCTCGCTCAGGAGGAAACTCTGCCATCGACTTTTATTACCTGCAACTCGGCATGTCCGGCCGCAGGACCTTGCAGGATACCTGCTGCAGAAACCCAATGTGCCCCAACTGGTCGTATGTCAAGAGTTGAGATCCAAGCAACCTCTCTCATTCCAACAACAGTGCCCGGCAGCGAAATAAGTTCCCTCTCCTAACTTCGCCGAGGTGAGACAAGCCGATACTCCTCGAAGTAGGCAGGAAGCCGGCCTGTTCGGCTACCACTTCCGCCCTCTCTTCTACTGCTTCAGGCGAGATCTTTTGCTTACAATTTCTCTATAGCTTGAGGATTTAACTGAGCTTCATCTGCTCGTTGAGCTATCGGATTGCTATCTGTGGGTCCACAAAGAGACTCCGTCCTGTCTGGTCAATAGTACAGCTCTGGTTCGGTCGTGTTTCTCCCTGTTCGAATGGAGGTAAAGTATGCCATCGCCGACGAAGGTTGTAATGATTTGAGCACGATCTATTTATGACAGTCATTCAGGCGAAAATGTTGCTCCTTAGTCTAAGTACTAACTGAATAAGCGCGGGAATCGACAATGCTGTGATCGCTGGTGTCGATACGTGGATCGTCTTTGAAAAGCTTCGTTTCCATATGACCAGCGGTTTCGCTGCAGAGCATAGTGGTTTCCGCCGTCCGACTCTTCCCGCTGACGCCTCTTTGGCGAAGCTATCTTTCCAGCATGTTGGTAACCGTCTTGATAGTCTTCCGACATTTCAAGTTGATCTTCAATGCTTAATCCGGTCAAAGGCGGGTAGGAGGTCTATACAAGCCATGTCACAGAACAGAAGCCACAGCCAGTACACGAGAGATCGGTAGCAAGGGTTCAAGGTGTCGAAGGTCCTTGGGACGCAGTTCTAGTCAATACTGACACGGAATCCGTCCTGGACTGACGCATCACATCATGAAGCTGCTAATGCGACAGCAGGTATATTGATTACTGTACGTGTTCTCTCTCAACCCTTAGGCCAGGCAATAGCCTTGATAACAACGAAGGCCTCCACATCGATCCCCTCAGCCATCGTACGGGCGCTGTGCTAAATCGAAGGACGTCGCGGTCAGACAGGGTTTGAGACTCCGCTGGACTCATTATCACTCAGGCTACAGTAGTATCGATGCCCTCGCGCACAATCTGGTGTCGCGAGAGGCAACGCCGCCGAGCGGCTGAACGCAATCGGTACCGCCTTATTTGGCTCGCGAGAAAGGCATAAGCCAAAGGTGACCAGAGCGTGCTTATGACAAACAAAGGCCAAATAAGAAAGATTGCTAAACCAAAAGTCAGCCGACACAGAGAATTGAACCTGTGACCTTTTGATGTCGCGAGCAAAAAGAGGAGGAAGAACGTTTTACTATAACTAATCGTCTATACATTAGACCAGGTGATAGGCCACCTGGCCCAAAGTCTATCTTTTACATCCAACTTGGGCACTTTAGCTCAGTGGCCAGTGCCCAAGTTTACATGAACATTGCAAATTGACGTTGTCTATAGAGGCGGTACTTTCGGTGCGCTGCAAAAACATCGGACAGGAAGCAAAGAAACCTCTTCATCCAATGCTTACGCTTCCAAGGCTTACGCTTCCAAGGCTTAGCGACGTCATCTGAATAGGACGTATCATTGAGAATGAAATACAATCATGAAAGCTTAACCATTCTCCTGCTGGTTCTAATACACACTAGGGCATCAGGTTACATGCCTGCTCCTCTCGATGATCGCTATGTGTAGACAGTTACGCTCAGCCTTACGGAAACAAGGCGCGACCCATGCGGAAGGGTAGAGGAATTACGGAATCAAGCTGATGTCCCGAGAAGGAGATAAATACTTTATCTGGGAGATGAATGGCGGAGACAGTGACACACGCACGCGAATAGTGCGCAATGAAGATGATACTGAAGCGATGGAAGTTACTCCTGAGCGAAAGAGGGAGCAGAGACACAAATAAGCGACAGCAAAGGCGCAAGATCGTCTCTGTCGAAGCAAGCTGAAGCACACTGCGGAAGGAGACTGGAGATCTCAGTTCGCAACTATTCAAACTGCAAGATTGAGTTACGGCATTGACAGAACAATCGCCGGACGTCGAGCCATCTCCAGAGAGCGAGGAAGTGTCTTGTCGATGTAAGCTATATAAGTCTCTGCTCAATCGAATACCCAATTCTTCAATGCAAGGCTTCCCATGTCTAGCCAAGCAACTCCAGAAAAAACTGGCCCTCGAGGTCGAACGGATGCCCGAATACGATCTAGAGTTTGCAGCAGCAAAGAATACTCGAGAATGTCATGCTGAGGTATCAGCATCAACCCAAAAGATCTGCGAGGCGTGCATTGCGAAAGTGTTTTGAGGTGATACCTGTCTTTATGACGTGATGCTGAAACTATAGTCATCTTCGAAGATGGCGTCAAACTGCTCCTGCATAGTTACATTGTCTCCTCCGCCCAAAGACGCGTCAATCACCTTCGTCTTCTTGTTCTGCAACTTCCGCATACCAACTTCGACTGATCCTTTGATCAGAAAGCGGTGGACGAAGACCTGGAGGAAACGCCATCAGTACTGCACGGAAACTCGGCCACCATCGTATGCACCTCTCTTTCCTGGCCGAATCGATGGACTCGATCTATGGCTTGATCCTCGATGGCTCTGTTCCACCAAAAGTCGAGCAGATATATGCGATTTGCAAGAGTCTGGATAGACACCGTCAATGCCTTTCCCATTTGATACGGACGGGCCCGGCAAGCTTACTAAGTTGAGACCAGTTCCTCCAGCTTTGAGTGAAATAATGAAGACGCAATGACGTGTTTTGTCATGGAACTGTCGCACGGATGCCTCTCGCTCTTTCCGATTCATACTGCCGTCCAGCCGCACGGAACGCAGTTTAGCTGCTTTCAAGCCGGTCTCGATCAGATCGAGAAAACTTGTAAATTGTGAAAAGACCACCGCGTGAAACTTTGGCCTGCCATTGCGAGTTTTGGATCAGCCATCCGCAACTATACGTGTATGATAGACTCGGGAAGTTGCCTCACTCTGCCTCCTTAGCCTCTAAAAGATGCTGTATAAGTGATTCGACCTTAGTACTCGATACGAAGTCGGTTTTCTGGAGCCAGTTCTTGGGCGTAATCGCATTGTTATCGACATTCGGGGATGGAGACCGGCTGCCCGTGTGTTCCCGACTTGGCATTGTTGAGGAGCAAGAGGAAGCGGAACTACATGAATGTATGAGCTGGGAGTTTGACCTATGACTTGTGTGTCACTCACCTAGATCGCGTGCGAGCCCTGAACAGCGGCTTAGTTGACCGGGATGGTGTGGTATCTGATTCGCAGCCGGAGTCATCACTTAAATCGATGATCCCTGCTTGATGTGATTGACTCGGAAGCTGTTTCACCGGTTGCTTGACAGCTTGATAGAGATCGCTGGTAGTATACAGCTTGCCCTCGCCACAAGCCGGACAAACGGCCTGAAGGCGCGATTAGAGCAAGCTACGAGTGGTCGGGATTCGTGTACTTACAGTTCCATCATGCTCTTGCGTAATATAACTCAGGATGCACTGTTTGCAAGCACTATGCTCGCAAGGCAGAAAGACTGTGTCTTCGCAAATCTGCATCGAAGTCAGCACGGTCGAGTAGAACTGAGCGCAGTTTGGTTTCACTGACATCACCGCAGATCATGCATTGGAGCTGTAATTGCTCATCACCTTCACTTAACTCGGTAAGGACTTCCTCTGCGTCCACCTTCTTGCCTCCTTGCGCAACCCATTTGGCAACCATTTTTCGCACAGCAAGATTGGAGGGATCCGCCTCCTTCGAACCAGCTTTAAGTAATAAAGCCGGATGTAAACAAGCTTGACGCAGTCGAGTGATAAGAGCCAAGATGGCAATCGTATTGTTCTTGACCGTACCGCTATCGGCATACCTACGGTATCGTTCTTTGGCATCTGTCCGGACCTGATGAGTTGATCAGCCTGTTGTATGCAAGTAGGGCAATCCATGGCTGCAACGTATTCGCACCATGTCATATATGCGCTGCTCTTCAGGTGATAGAGATAGTTCATGCTGCAAAATTTCGAAGACACTGTCAACATCGTCCACCGCGTTTGGAGGCATGAAGAAGGTTCTCACCGTGATGAACTTCTTCTCAGGTAGAGGAACTATAGGGTTTCCTGCTTTATCCTTCATACTCTTCTCTCGTCTCAACAAGAGGCTGCGCATGATTTCTAGAACAATTCCACCGGCTGAGCTGTCTTTGTTTTGGAAAGGGATTGTCACAAAGGCTTTGAAAAAGGCCCATGTACCGTAAGGCCTGAAGTACGGAACCAACTTTCTTAGCTAGCGTCAGATGAGAGTCAACGAATGCGACATGGAGCTTACTCTGCTTTCAAAAAATGCAGAAGCGAGAACAGATCCTCAAGCCTGTTTACAATGGGAGTTCCACTCAAGCACCAGCGGCGCTTGCCATTAAGAGCATAGCATGCCTTAGCGGCTCTAGTACTACGAGACTTGATGTTGTGCGCCTAGCGGAAGCAAGCGGTCAGTCGCGAAGGAGACTTGCTGCAGGAAAACTTACTTCGTCAAGTATAATGCGATACCAGTCGATGGCGAAGATACCATTCTTCGGTCTGCGTGCCAGACTATTGGTTGTTTCGCTGGCATACTTCTCAAATTCGATACCCATCTTCCCGTAACTGACGACGACTACATCCACGCCCCCATCGAGTTCATCAGCCAGATGACTGATATCCTTCTGATCATTGTAAACCAGGACGGAGAGCCTGTCTTTCGAAGTTCGTCGCAGTTCGTCCTTCCACTGTGTGAGCAAACTCGTGGGAGCTACGACAAGTGTGGCACCGTGTCGCGAGCCCGCCCTCTTCTTGGTGCCAGAACTGGGGCTGGATCGTTCGTTCTGCGTCAGAAGCGCCTGTCGTTTGCGACTTGCCGTATTGGTACGTCTCTTTTCGTCAATTTCGTTGTTTGAAAGTTCGTCTTCGGAAGATGACCCTTCAGAATCTGCTGAAGCAATTACCGAGCTTTCTCGCGTCGCAGCGTCTGTCAAATAGTTGGTATGTATGAGAGCTGCTATCATGATCGTCTTTCCCAGACCCATTTCTGAACAGATCCAATGAGTGTTAGCAATACGATGGGGGAGTAACACTAAAACACTGTCGCACCGTCGGCCAGAATGCCTCCAGGCACTTTCGAGCCTCCTCGCGGGAACAGCAAAGATAGCTCTCCAGCTAATGCAGTAATGCTCAGCCTTGCCTTATCTCTGCATAGCTGTGCTTTTGGGGTGCGGAAACGCTGACCCACAGAATTCATTATAGAAAAATGGGTCGTCCTGTGCATCAGAGCTTTTGTCTCCGTCCAATCGTATAACACCACCTAAAGACGGAAAGGCGTATCTGGGCAATCCCATTTCAGAACCACGTGTCACAGGGTGCGCTGACCGATGCAAAACTCACTCTGCCCACAGCGGATGAATGCGGTGCTGATCTTCTTCGTCTTCTATACCTCGCTCTTTGTCGCACATCCATCTTCGAAAGCAGAAGAGGGCAAAGGCGTGTCAGACCAGCAATGTAAGATGCAAATTCTATGGTTGCACACCTCAAGGCCTGCTTCTGGTAAGATCGAAGCTGCAAGCTGAAATGCGGTGGGGGATCCATTTCAGGTAGATCCAGATGAGCGCGGCTGGCTTTAGCCAGAACTCCCTCTACCTCGTTCTTGGCGAGCTCGCTACCCTCTTCTTCTGGATCCTCTGCCTTAGCTTTTCCCTTTCCTTTGGCGTCCGATGTAGTCTTGACAGATAACCCCGTTTTGTCCTTCTTGCTCTTTTTGCTCTTTTTCTCCTTATTGAAGTTCAATATCCCGTTCTGTTTCTTTATTCTCTGGACAGCTTCTCCTCGCACGACGGGTTTCATGCCTACTTTGCTAAGGAGTTTTTGGATGGCTATCTTCCTCCGCCGGAGCATGTACTCCAACTCGGTATCTACGGCTTCATCAACGATGTACGCAGACTTTCCTGCCGCTTTTGCCTTCTTCGCCTTCGCCTTCTCCTTCTGTACAGAGGCATTCTCTTCAGCGATCTTTGCTGTACTAACAGCCGCGGCTTGATGGCTGAAAAAGGCCTCCCTATAGACATAAGCCTTGATGGAAAGGTTAAATTCCGTAAGACCTGAAAGGCACTCCAGTCAGCTCGTCAAAAACATTGCAAACTTCACAGTTCCCACTAGCCTGTTGAGAACTCTTTTGGTGGGTCAATGACCTTTGCTTCGAACCTTGCCAGCCTCAGATCCATCGCTTTGGCCATCCAGCTACAGTGCGTAAAGGCCTCAGTCTCGGCAGAAACTCCTCCATGGCTCGGTAAATATATAGACTAACTCTGCATCTTTCTGCACAATTCTTCCTATCTCGCGGTCTTGTGAGTTACGGAGCCTAACTATTGCATCTTCGGCCTTTTCCCGAACGCTGACCGATGAATTGGCAAGCTTCTTCTGCGTAATGGTGGACACAACTGGCCTTTCGATTTTCACATTCTGCGACTGCTTGAAAATGTCTTTGCTGGTGTTCTTGGAAGATAAAGTAGCATATGCTTTTGCGTTGAAAGCTGATCAAGTTCATCAGATAGCGTCAATCGTAAGTATATCTCTGTCCCTTCGCGATCGCCGGCTTACTACCAAAATACTTCTGACCCTTGAAATCCTTGCCATCTCGGGCTACATAAGCTGACCGGGTCTTGAAGGATTTCTGTGCGGACGGACCAGCTTCGAGGATACTAATATCATCGTCCGTATCGTCCAGAATTTCCACGACCTCTTGCTCGATAGCGCGGCCCTTGCCCTTGTCTACTTTACCATTAACAACGCCCGACTTTGGGATTTCTTCCTTCACATTGACCTCTGTTGGATCTGTTCCATTAGCTCCGTCGCTTTCCTGTGCGAAAAAGCGCCGCCTCTTGACCTCGGGCGCTCCCTGTGTCTCTTCTGGTGGAGGCGTTTGTTCATCTTCGGACGGTAGTTCGCGCTTCTCACCGGCAGTGAGGCTTGTGTGTTCAGAAGAGCTAGCCGGGATGGTCCTTATCGGATCCGGCCCAGCTTCCTCCTGTTCCATGTTGCTATGCCCATCTACTTTGCGGCCGGGAACAGAGAGGCTTTACGCGTCAACAATAATTGATGATCGACGCTTCCGCTGCAGTTGGCAAGACTGTTGGTCAAGGGATGCTGCTTATAGTTCGCCAAGGATGCTAGCTCATGCTCTGAACTCATGCTAATTGCGTGTACATAATCTGGAATGCAATAATGCACAAACTTAGAACGGTGCTATTTACCTTGCCACCGTCCCAAGTCCACACATGTGCCGGATTTCAGTATAGTACAAAGTTATTGCTACAGACGACATGGTGAGATGAATACTGAAAGCTCTGATACAGCAATACGGCGTTGACTTGTGCTGAAAAGGCCGCAATCACGCTGAGCCTTTGATCTTTCGCCCTCCGATCTCACTTGCCCACTCTTGAGCACCCTCGAACCCATTCTTGCCCTTCTGGTAGTCCTCGAATGCTTGATAGACTTCTTCCTGGCTTGTTACTACGAATGGTCCATACTGCACAATAGGCTGTTCCAGGGGTTCGCCAGCAATAAGGACAAAGTGCACATCATCTGAAGCACTCTCGATCAGAACGCCATTCTGATCTCCTTTAGATGATAAGATGAGGGTATTGAAAGGTTTGAGTGGAGTTACCATGCTTCCTGATGGGCCTAGATAGATGTTTCCGGCCAGGGTATAGATGAAAGCGTTCCAGCCGGATGGGATGGCTTGAAAGAGACTATCGCCGCTTTTGTTCATCTTAATCTCGTAGTAGTGGCACCCTCCGACTGGTCGTATAGGGCTCTCGACTTGCCCTTGCGCTTCATTCCCCTGCGCTGATCCACTGATAACACGAATCGAGATATTCTCTGTTGGGTTTGCGACTGGTATCTTATCCGCAGGTAGCTCTTGGTAATCAGGCTCATCCATCTTGTGTGCTTTAGGTAGGTCGACCCATAACTGTAGACCTTCGGGGTCCGGCATTCCTTCTTCATGTACAGGCATTTCTGCGTGAACAATGCCTTTGCCAGCTTGCATCCATTGAACATCGCCAGGACCGATGAAGCCAGAATGACCTTTCGAATCTTCATGCCTGAAGTAGCCTTTCTGCATCAATGTGATTGTAGCTTGGCCTCGATGTGGATGGTCTATCATGCCACCAGTAAGCGTCATTCTCCCAAGGATATATGTCATTAGCGAGGCGGCTTACCGGGAAAGCCCGCACCCTTGCCAACCTTGAAATGGTCAAGCACTGTAGGAACCATTAGCTTTCAGCTAGTCGTCTTGATCTTTCCGCGACTCACTTAAGAATGGTGTCCAGTTCCGAAGTCCTTGCCCGCCGATTGAGCGTCTCACTGTTGCTCCAACACCTTCCTGCTGCTCGACTGCAAGTATAGGAGGTTTAGCTAGCTTTCTAGATATTCTAGCACTCGACATGGTAGTGTAAGTAACTGGTCGTGATATAGCTTCTGTATGTCTTGCGGTAGGCTTAAGCTGGGTTGCCACCTTCCAAGCTTTGAGACAGTTTTTCGACTGATAGAGCAGTGTGGATGAGAGAGATTGCCAGTAGTAAGCACAAAGTATGGTTGTAACAATTGACACCAGGTAGAGAGGGGACCGTAACTTTCCAACCATTTAGTAGAGCAGAAAGACAATCGCATGCCGTCGTGAGAATGCGATTTTCTAATTTGGAAACCTGACAAATCTGTAACAGATTGATCAGCTGCTGGCTGAGCGATTGACAACCAAGCATGCATGTCACGTTACGGCACATTCCAGTCAGCAGAACCATCTCGCAACTGTAGACTGTCCGGATCATACGAATGAGTAGATGCGCATCTGGGCTCATGGACTGAATGGACCTTTTTCAGATCAAGCAACGTTCACCTTGGCACTTCCGTCTGCAGCTACTTACCCAGCTGAGAAATTCACGAATATCCTTGTCTACGTAGAGCATATCACTGCAGCAGTACCGATGTCGAGAGCAAGCAGTCGCTGCTTAACAAGCTTTCATCACTAACCAACTTTCTACGCATGCGATCCAGCGCATGTAAAAAAGGCTAAAGGTTTGGGTATCAATGAGTAACAACAATATGGCGCGCTGACGGTCACGCCATAGCTACCAGTCAGTAGCGATACTAGGTAGCAGCTTATACGGCAGGCACAACCACCTGGGGTGAATCCCAATCGATCTCATACTCTAATGCGGCAAGGGGTCCATCGTTGAATCCAAGGGCATCCAATCCAGTCGGTCCAACATCAACAGAGGAGGGACCACGATCAATACCGTCAGGACCCTTGCAGCTCTGTACATGACTAGTTGCTCCATTTACTGTGATTGGTGAATGCAAGATTCGGTTAGCTCGTATGCCATCCTTGAAGGCTGTGTAGTGCAGACTGGCTTACGATCCATGACCATCCCAGTTAGAGTTTTTCCATTGTTTAAATTGGTAATATAGACTTTCCTGCCACAAATAGGATTTGCATTTGGATTGGAGCCTGTGTATCCCTTTTGGAAAATAGCTTGGGAAACAGAGATATATGGAAGTTCGAAAGTTGCGATTTCTGCGCCTCCCCAGCCGCAAGCGGTTGCTGCCGAAATTGCCTCGACATGCTTTGTAAAACAAGCTGTCAGCTTCTCGCCTCGCACGGAAAGGCTTCGCTTGGTCTCGAGTGTACCGGCCAGTGGCATGCTCATCGCAGTAGTAGTCAGCATGGCCAACACGCAGAGATGGCTTCGGGAGAGCATATTGCTATCTGTAAATTGAGAGTGGGTAACGGAAACGGACGACCGAATAGATGATTCAAGTTGAACAGCAGCCAGCTACTGTGCCAGGAAAGCGTGTAGATGCCTTTTTCGAGGAGGTCTTGCGGATTTGCGTTTTCCTCCAGCGAGTCGGGCGATGGTGCAAGCCGGTTGTGCTATGAGAGCAGTGGGAGCGATGTGTAAGTGAGAGTGGTGTGGAGTTTGTGCATATGAGAAAGAGAGAAAGAGAAAGGTAGCACGGCAAACGCAACTCATCTGTCTCGGGATTGCAATACCACGCGCACCGCCTGCCACGCCCCTGTGACCTGCTTCCGGCAGTCTGCCTTTCTGCCAATGGACGGGTACCTTAGAAAGCAGGCTCTGAGACGCGCGTCGTCACAGCCCGAGATGAGTGCTCGGGCCATACTCGTTACGGCCATCTGTCTTGCACTTTGCGCGAAAGCAGGGGAGGACATTCGCTGTGTCGTGGCATAAATTCCGAACCCAGGGTGGAGTGTGTCGCTTGCCATGGACATACTGGCGACGCTGAGTGACTGTTACGAGCAAGACAAGCGCTTCAGGAGGATTAAGTAACCCGGGTATGCTAGTATAGACAGCGGGTCGCAGCTTGGTCTATGGAAACGTATGGCTTATAGATGACACGGCATCGCCAAGCAATTCCAACGTTTCTGTACTGAGCAAAGTGAATAGACTCAAGAGTGGCTATTAGCTTTCGCAGCCGACTTCCATGTGCCCTATACCGCTTGCGAGTCTATAGGTGGGAGCCTGCGCCTGACAGAGCAGGTATGGTCGCCTGGACTTGCAAACAGAGAGACGAGAACCGGGAAGCATTGAATAGTCAAAGACAGACAAGGTCTAGTCAGGCCATGTTCTTGCATATCATACCAGTTCTGGCACATCGATGCTTAGATGTATGTGGTTCAGGCACGTCAGGCATACTCGGGAATCATATGAAGGCCGTTTCATCGCCAAACACCATTCCTTGCAGATGGAGGCGCAGAGACCGGCTCTTCGTCAGTGTGATTGGTATTCAGCCAGCCTGTCGACGTGCAGCGTATCGGCTCCGTCCGATTGGCCTGTGGCAAACGCTAGCCAGCCGAGGGAGAGCCAGCAAAGCGAGATCTCAATCCTGTTTTGGCCTTCACACCATTCGCGACAACACGACAGGCAGCATATAGACGCATCCAACCATGCTGCATCGAACACTTCCATCCACCTCGCGGACGGCTTCACGTTCGCTTGCGCGTGTCCGATCCTCACTTCCAGCTGGAATCGCAAGAAGGTCAATCGCATCGAGCAGCTCGAGCAAGCTTGCTGAAGTGCAAGATGCTCCTCAACCCAAGAAGAGACAGTATGGTGGCTTGAGGGACCAGGATAGAATCTTCAGTAACGTGAGGCTCGTTTCGTCCTTCGAGTTTCCGAGCGGAAAGGGCGTATCCAGATTTCTGATGCTTTTCGATTCATTCGGTCCATTGCTCGGTGAACTGGCAATCTCCTATTTCCATATGTACAGGCCTATCTTGTCCATGATTGGAAGCTCAAGGGTGCACAGGTAAGCTACCTCATCTAAAAAGCCGTTCCTCTAGCATCCAGTCCTGACATGGCGGTCAACCCGATCTATGGCATTCGCGATCTAGTCTCGAGGTGACTGGCACCGAACGAAGGATATCATGGATAAAGGACACGATTGGATCATTTCACAAATCAAGGCTTCCGGTCTGAGAGGGCGAGGAGGAGCTGGTTTCCCATCGGGACTCAAGTGGTCATTCATGAATAAGCCTGGCGCAGAGCAAGGAATGAAGGATGGCAGATACCTGGTCGTCAATGCCGATGAGGGAGAGCCCGGTACATGCAAGGATAGAGAAATCATGAGAGGCGATCCACATAAGCTCATTGAGGGATGCCTCGTCGCTGGTCGTGCTATGCAAGCTACAGCAGGTGGGTCTTGTCGACCTAATGCGCAAGGCTCGATTGTCGATTGGCCTTGCTTCGACTGGTCAGATCAACCATAAGCTTACATTCCGCTTCCCTGCCTCGACGATTTCGTGCAGCCTACATTTATATTCGAGGAGAATTCTACCAAGAAGCCAACCATCTTCAAATCGCTATTGATGAAGCATACAAAGCCGGTTTCCTAGGAAAGAATGCCTGTAATTCGGGATACGATTTCGACGTATACGTTCACAGAGGAGCAGGTGCTTATATCTGCGGAGAGGAAACAGCTCTAATCGAATCGATAGAAGGAAAACAGGGAAAGCCACGCCTAAAGCCTCCTTTCCCTGCTGATGTGGGATTGTTCGGCCGACCTACAACAGTCGCAAACGTTGAGACTGTAGCTGTCGCTCCTACTATCATTCGAAGAGGTGCTGCATGGTTCGATGCTTTCGGAAGAGATAGAAACTCGGGTACCAAACTTTTCTGCATCTCTGGTCACGTCAACAAACCTTGTGTCGTCGAGGACGAAATGTCTATCCCCTTGAAGGAATTGATTGAGAAGCACTGTGGTGGTGTTAAAGGTGGCTGGGATAACTTGCTAGGTATCGTGCCCGGTGGTTCATCTGTTCCAGTGCTCAATAAGGAAGAGTGCGAGACTGCCTTGTAAGTCGATCGCCCAGCTGATTATGTCGAGGTGACCAGGAGGATAGTCACTGATGCTTGTGCGGTTTACAGAATGGACTTTGATTCACTCAAAGATCTAGGAAGCGGTCTCGGAACAGGAGCAGTTATTGTAATGGACAAATCCACAGACATCGTATCTGCTATTGCCCGTTTCTCCAAGTTCTACGCGCATGAATCATGTGGTCAATGTAGGTTTTTATCTTTCTCTTTCTTGAGTTTCCGCAGATTCGCTATGTTGGGGCACTGCGTGGTTTTGTACATGTTAGATTTCGCTGACATCCTCCCCTTTCGTTGACCGTTGATAGGTACACCCTGCAGAGAGGGAACAACATGGATGATGAACATGATGGATAGAATGGTGAGCAGATTCTATGATGATGCGTGCGAAAGCGAAAGCGAAGATTGGCTGACTCGTATACTTCTGTGCCCTAAAGGTCGAGGGACGTGCTGCTGAGCGTGAAGTCGACATGCTGTACGAGCTGACACGACAGATTGAAGGACGTGAGTGGATGCGCGGATGCTCATGGGTGGCTTTGAGTCAGCAGCTGATTGTTTTTCTCTCTTTCTCTCTCTCCTCTTCCCTTCCGGGTCTGCCTTTGACCTGATAGACACAATCTGCGCACTTGGAGACGCTGCCGCATGGCCCATCCAAGGTCTGCTTCAGCGATTCCGGCCAGAGGTGATTGAGCGAATCCGCTCGTTCAACAAGGCCAATGGCCCAGTCAAGTTTGGCGGCGAGCTGGCCAACAAGGATCTACAGAAGGGATTACCCTCTGTTTCGTGGCCTGAGAATACCATCCCAGGACCCTCTACATTGAGCTTGTAGAGGTAGATAGGGCGGTCACTCCAAAGCACCGAACACGATGACCATCTGTACTAGCTTATTGTTCCTTTCCCCACATCCGTCCCTTTTCAACTTTTCGATGAATATCGGGTGTTTGTAAACATTAATGTGTATACACTACCTGGCCTCTGCAATGCAATCTTGAGCCGGCACCCTGGATCGCCATAGCATGGTTGGATTAGCGGTGGATTGGAGCAGAAGGCTGTTGTCTTACCACCATTATGAAAAGATTTGTGTAACATTAATACGGCGGACCATTGCTCTATTCACGCACTCCGATCGCGCCTCTGCGATCAGGCTGCGATGGTTTGCCCTCGTCTGATCTCTTCTTGCCGACAGAAAGGATAGCGACCCCGGCTGTGTCTGCGAGGAGCCGGCGCGAGACACGCATCTACCCAGATACACACCGCATACACACCGGCTGCAGACACACGGTCTAGTGCAGCGCATAGCCTAGCACACCGCAGCAACGTCTGCCGACGAGCACACGTGCAGGCAAGCGAGAGCGTCCGGAGCGCAGGGCGGCGGACAGAGGGATTACTGCCGACATCCAACAGCATCGATCTACGCTCATCACGCGTGCGGTGAGGCAGCATCCGTGTGTCTCCCATCCCGTCCGATTCCGCTCCCCACCAACCCAATCCAACCCATCCTTCGGAGTCTGGGTGCCGGCGGACAAGCGGCAAAAGCACAAGGACTGCTCAACCTGAACTGAACAAGCACCATTCGCCATGGCATCCACGGAGATACAGGAAAAGGTCAGTCTATTCCTAGAGAGTATGCCGCTGTCGTTCCCAGCTGAGTGCTGGCTTGCTCGCGCCTCGTTCCGCCGTGTGCTCGTTCTCTATTCATCGTACCCAGATTGCTGCGGCGAGAAGAGAGGCCGAAGTGCTCAAGGAGAAGATCAGAGCAAAGAGGGAGCAGCTGGCCGACACAAGCTGTAAGTAGGCACATTAATCACTTTCAGCCCCGCCCTGGCATACTGCGCCTGCCCTCCCTCCCTGTTGCCGGCCTGTCCGTGCACTTGCCGCTCGACCAGGGAGGCGTTCTCAAGCCTTGATGGAGATTGAGTCCCGCAACACCGTCATGGATTCGCAAAGCAGGCATCATGGGGCATACCGTCGACCCTGTCTATTGTAGCTGACATTCGAATATGTCCCTGTTCCCCTTCCCCCGCTGCTTTTGACTAATCCAGTACGCATCATGGCAAACGAAATAGAACCACTCCCACGAGTCGCAATGAGAACTCGAAAAACATTAAAAGGGCATCTAGCCAAGATATACGCCATGCACTGGGCACAAGATAAACGACATTTAGTATCCGCCTCTCAGGATGGTAAACTGATAGTGTGGGATGCGTATACATCGAATAAAGTGCATGCCATACCCCTGAGAAGCAGTTGGGTGATGACGTGCGCATATGCACCATCTGGTAACTTTGTAGCCTGTGGTGGTTTGGATAATATATGCTCGATCTATAACCTGAGGTCTGGTCAATCTGCTGCTGGTCCTGGTGGTGCTGCTGGAGGTCAAGGGGGGAACACTATCAAAGTAGCAAGAGAGCTATCTGCTCATACGGGGTATCTCTCCTGCTGTAGATTCCTGAACGATAGACAGATACTCACTTCGTCGGGTGATATGACCTGCATGCTTTGGGACATAGATGCTGGAATGAGGGTTATTGAGTTTAACGATCATACCGGGGACGTTATGAGGTGGGTTTAAAGAGATTCCTTACTAGACTTTAGGGCATGGGCTAGAGTGTCTAACGCCCCTTGTGTCAATCACCTTCGATACAACAGTCTTTCGCTTGGGTCGAATCAAAACATTTTCGTATCCGGCGCTTGTGATGCCACCGCCAAGGTATGGGATATACGGACAGGAAAAGCAGTACAGACTTTTATTGGTCATGAGTCGGATATAAATGCAGTACAGTGCGTTGAACTTTATACGTGCACCTTCTCATCCTCGATCCCAATACTTTTTGCGGGACTCTGGAAAGGGCAACTTCGCTGGTTATGCAACACGATGCTGACGACCTGCGATTGTCATTTTCTTCACCTTTTTTCATGCGCGCTACAGATTCTTCCCATCTGGAGATGCCTTTGCATCTGGATCAGATGATGCCTCGTGCCGACTCTTTGATCTAAGAGCAGATAGGGAATTAAATCAATATACACATGACAATGTGTTATGCGGTATCACTTCAGTTGCATTCTCAGCTTCAGGTAGATTGCTTTTCGCTGGATATGATGATTTCAATTGCAATGTCTGGGATACATTGAAAGGAGAGAGAGTAGGAGTTTTAAGTGGTCATGAGAATAGAGTATCTTGTCTTGGTGTTAGTAGTGATGGGATGGCTCTATGCACTGGTTCTTGGGATTCTACTTTGAAGGTGAGGAAGGTTTTTCTGGGCATTATTTCTTTGGTGAATGAAGAGATGCTGATTATAGAGCTCTATCCCCCATTGACTTATTTTAAATGACTTATTCTCCGAATATAAAGGTCTGGACCTGGTAAAAGAACATGCAGATCAAGATGAATGGAATTAGTTAGCATCCCTAGAGGAAGACGAAGCAGACGAGAATCTCCAAGCAAATGCGTACAGTTTGAGTATCCTGTTGTTCCGTCTATTCTGCAATGGATCTTCAATACCCCAAAGAACGAACAAGCTTTCCCAATGTTCCACGCTCTATAATACTTTTCCGTACCCAAATGATGTCCTACAGGATGCTTCGATGGTCCTATTTGATATCCTCGAAAGATTTTCCCTTTTCCCCCTTCCCGCAATAAACGCTTCTCACACACTCCGCAATCAACTTTATTCTTCTTAATGAGCTGTACACTGTACACCCGCTACGAGACTTTCAATCATCTACTTTCCCATTCTTTCTGTACTACCATTCCTACCTGCAAAGTCCGACAGAACGCCTCAGCTGAACAACAAAGACGTTCCATTCACCTTTTCAACAAGGACTGACAGGAGGTCAATGAATGCAAGGCTGGTTTCTGCCTGGTTCCGCTTTCCATCAAGATACTGCGTCACCCATTCCCGATCTCTTCAATTTAGTTACCCGAAGTCCTTGGGAAAACAACCCTGTCGTACGTTATTGCAAGAGGTAGCCAAGAAGAATGCTGTTCTGAGGTACACAACGGGCCTTTTGATATATACCTGGTTGCTTTCCTCTGAATCTCCCGCTTGTCATCACTCACTATACATCGTCCCTTTCTCTTCTCTTCTCCCATCACTTTGTTTTACCCGGGTCAGTACGCTTCTTTTTTTCTTTCTTTTTAGTTCAGCTCCATGTGTTGTGTGATGATGATGACGATGATAAGGGCCTGAGTCCTCCCCCCTCTCTTCTTTCTGGTTGGTGAAGTTGTTGTGTATGCAGTCTTTTAGTACAGTATACCGAATATCGCCTACTGCCTGCTTAAGACATAGAACAAAAGAGACCACTGTGATTCTTGAAAAGAAGAAAGCAATAGAAGGACTCGCCTATGTATGGTGGGAGATTATTCCCTATATTTGCTGGAGACATATGTATACGCATATATATATGTTATAATGCCATTTGCCACCCGCCGGGATGTTGTTCGCTTTCACGAAACGCGACTCTGAGGGTTTGCGCCACTGCTATGCGGTGCGAAAAGGTGCCCGGATGCAACGAATTGGACGCATGGGTGCTGGGATGCGGACAGGCGGTACGGTAGCTGTGTGTTGTACTTGCAACTCGTGCTTTCTAACACAACTATTGGACGCTGTTCAAATACCTCTGTTACTATTCTTCCCCAATTCGATTACACCGGCGTGCAGGGTGCACTGGCAACGTAGGCTCAGCTCTTCTCGTGTCTGATACAACAACAATACAACTCGCCCCTACTACTCGCATCGAGACTGCTGGCCAGCTTGGACGAGCGAATCTTCACTTGCATACGCTTCCATCAGTCTACTCGTCTATTCGCACCTTCTCTTGTTCTATTCTACCACCCACCAGTGGTCACTCAAACACGGCCTTGCTTACACGACATTTTATAAAAGAAGCAAAGCCATGAACCACCTCATCAAATCAACACTGCTGGCTACTGCTTCTCTACTTGTGCTTTCCAGCCCTGCCTACGCGCAGAGTACTTGCAATGGACACGCTGAGCTGGTGAGTGACCCTCTTCAGGCTGGGCTCGTTCGCAGCACTGCAACGGATTGGCGCGCTTCCGCTGCAACGCTACATTTGATTCGAAAGCATTACTTTCGAGCAATAAGGTGACGTACTTGTCTCTGCTCCTGCATCACAGTGCTCTCGTCAATACAGCAATGTGAGCAGGATATCGCCCTCAGTGCACAGCCAAGGAGATCTGATCGTTTGAGACTGACAACACCATCCTATAGGTCACCTATATTGGAGCACACAACTCATACAGTGTTCAAGCAGGATCTTTGGCAGCCAATCAGAACTACGATGTCACTACTCAGCTGACCAACGGCGTCAGATTGCTGCAAAATCAAGGTCATCCTCAAGATGGCGCTCTTCATCTATGCCATTCCTCTTGCTTGCTACTCGATGCTGGTCCAGTAACCGATTACCTGGGTAAAGTTAGGTCGTGGTTGGATGAGAACCCTAACGAAGTCATCACTATTCTCTGGGTGAATCAGGATAACATGTACGTTTACTCTAACCACGGTAGGGTCTTCGACACGCGTGCATGCACGTGATACACAAATCACTCCGTGTGCGAGCGTGACCGCAGCTCAAGAAGGACGACAACAACTGACCCTGCTCTCCTGGACAGTCCTGTTGCGCAATGGGGAGAAGCATACGCTGCTGTAGGACTCGATCAGATGTCCTATGTCCCTACATCAACTCCAGTAGCATACGACGCTTGGCCTACGTTACAGGAACTCATTTCATCCGGGAAGAGGGTAGTCAACTTTATGGATTATAATGCTGATTATTCCAGCGTACCTTATATTCTTGATCATTGTGAGTATCTCGTTTGTCAGATTTTTGAGAAGCACGGAGATAACCAGAGATTACACGCGTGGAGACTGACTATACTGTGGTGTATGTTCTTTTTGGTGGTACCACAGTCACTCATTTCTGGGAGAACCCCTACAGTCAGACAGACGCCTCCTTTCCCTGCAATATTGATAGAGGAACAGCTGAGACCCCGATGTACATGATGAACCGTGAGTCGACTCCCAAAGCTCGAACCAACCCGAGTTGCCGGCCTCATCTTCAACAATCGTGCATCTTCACAACCAAGCTTGCAATACTGATAAACCCGTTACTACTCTGCAGACTATCTCGACAAGAACCTCACCTTCTTTGGATCAGTCATCCCTATTCCAGATACGGAAAATCTGGAATCTACAAATGCAGTTTCTGGTTCTTCCTCGTTGGGACAGAATGCAGCTGAATGTGCTGGTCAGCACGGGCAAAATCCCACTTTCATGCTTGTCGATTTCGTAGGTCTTGTTGATTTTCTCCCTTCTGCGACAGTTTCCAGGAGTGTGAAAAAAGGGCTTTACATCCAAAAAGCTAATGACGGTCCGTACGCGCGCTCCCCCTTATTTCGTCATTCAGTACGATGTCAAAGATGGAAGCGTCTTTGAAGTAGCTGCAAGTCTGAACAGAGTCCAATATACACCAGTCACGATGGGTAATGGAACGGTGGTCGACGCTCCCGGATCTTCCTCATCCGGCTCTAGATCGTCAAGCTCATCAGCGGGATCTGCTCAGAGGACCGGATCAGTTTCTTCGACTAGCAACAATAACGGGGCTGCTTCAGTCGGGATGCAAGCTTCAACTGCAGCTGGCCTGTTGGCTTTATTGATGGCTTCATTGGTCATACTTTAGCTTGATTAGCTTGAACGGGCAACAAGTCAGCATTAGCATAGCATGAGATAGCGAGCTTGAGTATCTCTCGCCAGGAGAGGGTATATTCCAACGTCTTGCTTGCACAGAACTCGAGAAAAGTGTACAAATATTACGATTTCTGTAGATTAGCGAGGATTGTTGAATGGCATGGACATTCTATCTTTCGTTAGCACATCACTTCCCTTGGCAATCTGCCTTGGAGTCACTGCCCTATTCGTTAGAAATGAAAGTCTTGCACGATGTTCCCCTTCTCTCAAGATCTCGAAAGCGCGTCACCTGCATCGAGCTCTCATGCTCGTAGCGGGGTGTTCTGCAACATATAGCCGCACGGACCCAACCCCCATCCAAACAGGATTGAGTGTTTAATCAGAGTCGCATTTCGAAGTAATGACTTCCGTAAGTTGGGCTCGACAAACAAACAGCCGAGCCGAGATTTTTCGATCAAATCAGTCAGCGGGGTTCCAAAGTGCGGAGGTGGAGCCCTTGATCTTTGATCACTATATCTCCATCTTATCAACCAACTCAAAGATTTTATCTTGTATCTGCCAACCACTGTCGTTTGATTGACAGTTACGATTTCCTACACCTCTGCAACAGGTCACTTTATACGAGAATGAAGTAGACAAGGCTCGACTGCATATGACCAGGTGACGAAGGAGCGTTATTGCATCAAAGAAGTATAACTTCCAGTCGAGCAATTTTTATCGAGCAGGACCGACATTTGGAGCGTTCGCTGCCTTTAGCGCAACATGGCTGCCCTCGTATTTGAGGAGATGAAGTGGAGTGATGGGGAGCGCAAAGTACAAGAGTTGATGAAAGTACCTTATATGGATAACCCAACCGCACCAATGCTAAGTGGTGGTGCAGCTACATTACTGTCACGTTCTCCAATACTAGCCGTTGGAACTGTAGATTCAAAAGATGGCAAAGTATGGACGACACTATGGGGCTCCAACCCTGGTTTCGCAAGAGCAATACCGCAAATGGAAAATACAATAGCTTTGAAAGTGCCTGTGGATAATGAATACGATCCAGTCGTTCAAGCCCTTATGGGTCAGAATGGTATGGGCCAAGAGCTTAGAGGGAAAATGATTGGCGCTCTGGCTATAGACTTGGAAACGAGGCGGAGAGTCAAGCTTTTCGGTAGAGCTATCGCGGGCGCTACTGGACAAACTGAAATCGATGAGAGGGAAACAGCTGAGATTCAGCTTATCGTCAACATCGAACAAAGCTTAGGTGTCAGTATGTGCTTTTAGGGCTGCACAGCTTTAGGGTTTTACTATGGCTAAAGGAAGGTCATTTTCTTTCTCAGAACTGCCCCAAGTATTTGAACAGCAAACATATCACTCCGGCATTCTCGATACCGAGTCAAGAATCAGATGGTCCAAACCTTTCAGAAGATGCTCTAGCGCTTCTTGAAGAAGCGGACCTTTTCTTCGTATCATCCGCAAGTGGCGATAAAGACATGAGCACAAATCATCGAGGTGGACCCAAAGGTTTTGTACGAGCTATGAAGCCGAAAGTCGAAGGCGATCCATACAGGCTAGTTTGGCCCGAATACAGTGGCAACAGACTTTATCAAACTCTAGGCCGGTTCTTTGACGACCCAAGAGCTGGTCTAGCTATTCCAAATTTCGAGACTGGGGATTTACTTTATGTGTCTGGAACTGTTGAGCTACTCGTAGCTGAAAAGGCAGCTGCGTTGTTACCGAGGTCAAACCTGGCAGTCAGCCTGACGGTGCAAGCCGCGAGATTAGTCAAACAGGGCCTCTTTGTACGCGCTCAAGCGCTTCAACCTTCACCTTACAATCCTACAGTGCGCAAATTAGCAACCGAGCTTTATCATCAACTTCCGAACTCTGAGATCAATAAGACTCAGACTACTGTGCGGTTGCTGAGACACAAGCTGATCACTCCTACAATTGCAAGATTCACTTTTACATTCTCCGAAGATACGCCTCAGACGAAAGCGCTCTATACACCAGGACAATGGGTAGCCTTGGATTTTAATGATGAGCTCTCGTCCGGCTATAGCCATATGAGGGATAGTGATCCAACCAGTCTCAACGATGATCTGGTCCGAACGTTTACCGTCTCGTCCACTCCTTCTTCAAAGCAGCCAGCATCTGAGTTTGATATTACCATACGTAAAGTAGGTAGAGTAACAGACTTCTTATTTCAAGCTGGAAAGTACCAATTCAAAAGGATTGAAGCTGGAATTAAAGGCTTTGGCGGGGACTTCAAGGTTGATACCAGTCTTGGAAAGAGCGCTTTTGTAGCTGGAGGCGTTGGCATCACTCCACTCATAAGTGCGGGACCGGCACTCGATGCCGAACAGGTGGAATTATACTGGACTTTACAAGCTAAGGACTATAATCTTGCACTGGATTTTTTCTCCTCAAGCCCGCATCTAGCCACTTCAAGCCGACTTTTCTTCACAAATGCTGATGGACTGGATGTAGAGGTGAAACCCGAGTTTGAACAGGCTGTTCAAACGTTAGCGAACAAAGGTAGCAAGATCAACAGGAGGAGACTTTGTAAAGAAGACTTGGAAGAGACCTCGGGAACCCTACATTGGTACATCTGTACTTCTGCACCCCTAAGGAATGCCCTCATGAGCTGGTTGCCCGACAGAGAATTGCATTATGAAGACTTCAACTTCTGAGGAATATGTAGCATAAACGTTTAGTCCGTGTCACTCAAGCTTGTACCCGTGGCGATAGTGAAAGCCTATTACGCCCCCTGAAATGTACACATTGTCGTATACACATTCGCAACACGGTATTCTACCAACTACGACATCCATGCGACTAAGCTTGTTCCCTCAGCAGGTCTACACGAAGACTTTATAGTTGCGCAACGATAGGGGATGATATAAGCAGATCCTATGAGAGCATATCGCGCTGTGATTCGTGATTAGCAATGTTATCATAAGGTACCTGCATAACACGTGCGATTTCCGCTCTAACAGTTCAATATATATCAGTGGAGGGTTTCTACCTTCTGCAATGCCTGATTACTAAAGTCAAGTGTCTTACTCGCGAGGCAGACTTATATTGATTGAGTCAGCAATAGGTAGAACCTGCACTTGTGGTATATCGTGATGTGCTGGAAGCGAGAAGGAAATGCTGCTGCGATAGACTTTGGGAATAGACACGCGTAAACGATGCACGTGCTCGAATATTCGTGCATTGCAGGCCAGGAGCACAGAGGAACTTCGCAGGTAGCAAGCGTCCAATAGCAAGTCAAGGACTGCAGCACCATACATTGCACTCGGGTTCGGTACCCCTTTCGGGTTCAATTGGGCATCAATGCATCTGAGGTCCGCCGTGATGCTATTGTCGGTGCTTAGACTCACCATTCCTCGACTCTACACAAACCGGGGACACGGCACTGGCTAAGCCATCTCTGACAACCGTCCCTGTGTTGCGTACCATCCACCGTCGCCCTGCCAATGCGGTGATGAGCTAGGCTAGCAGGTCGTCTACATTTCCCCCCGGTACACCATGGCCAGCTCAGGCGGCCATGCGCGAAACCGCGGCTCGAAGGGCAGCATAACAAACGTCGAGGCGAGCGCAAGCGGCACATCCAGCAGCATGACCAGTCCTGGCAGTGCGACCAAGGCTGCTGCCATGGCCAGACAGGCCGGTACAGCGAAGAAGCGAGCCATGGCTGCTAAAGCCACCGCTGCAGGAAACGGCAATCCTGCGAGCAGCGGCACCACCACAGCATCCAGACGCATGTCGGCAACAGCAGGAGAGGCAGCAGCGAGCAGCTCCAGGATGTCACGCAACGGACTTTCGAGTAGCAGCAGCGGCGCTTCCGTCGTCCTGCAAGACACTTCCAGCGAAACGGCTGCTACAGCCCTGGATCTGGACCATACAGATGCCATTACACCAGAAGAGTTGTCGAGACTGACGCGTGAGCAGCTGTTAGCCCTGATTATCAGGGAGAGGCAGGAGAAGGAAGAGGTGGGTTATCAAGCGTGTGAATCTTCGCGAACCATGGCCTAAATCTCCTGAACGGACTGGTGGTTGCAGGTCGAGACACAGCTGTCAGGACTCTCCACAGAAAACGCCACACTGCGCGAATCAAGCGCGGACTTGCTGAAAGCGCAGGCTCTGCAGGACTCGAAGTTGCAGAACGCCTATGATTCGAGCGAGCGACTCGAAGGAGAGCTCTCTGAACTCATGGAGACAGCGGAGAGCATGAAAGAGTCGCTTCGCGAAGCTGAGAAAACGAACCGCGAAACCCAGAAGCGACTGAGCGATCAGGTGCGAGCGCAATGTTATTTGATCCCTGTAAAGCTCATACAAGCTCGCCAACTGAGATATATAACTTGCTTGTGTCCACACAGATACATTTGTTTGAAAGCGAGCAAGCGAAATGGCTCGAAACCGAACAAGGCCTCTGCAGCCAGATTAGCCGGCTTCGTCAAGATCAACAAGCGTTGTTAGCGAGACAAGATACCAAGTCTCCCACGCTTGGCAGTATGGATGGCCAAGACACCAAAGCCTCTAAACCTGAAAAGGACTCGCACTCTTCCAAAAGCCTAGTTCTCTCCCCCGCGCCGGCCCATTTACACCATGCCACCGCATCGCCGACATTTCAGATACCAGAAAGTACACTGGAAGAACTACAGTTGCTACATACTCGTGTTGCTGAACTCTCATCGGATCAATCTACGCTGCAAAATGAGATTACAAGGCTTAAACATGAACTGGAAGAAGTACAGAGGGTCAATAGCGACCTTCAAGAACAGAATGAGAACTATGAGGTTCTGTTGAGTGAACGGATGCTGGCTGGTCTATACCCTTTCCCGGATTCCGGACACGCAAGTAGTTTAAACACCTCGGGCCCTCAGGAAGGCAGCACAGCTGGTAGTCGGCCACCCAGCTCGCTACATAGATTAGATGAAGAAGAAGGATTCTCGTCGGACGATATGGACGACGAGCCTAAGATATTCCAAAGTGTGGGAGATGGCAACCTATCTACCGGAGCTGTAGCTGTGGGTACTAGTCCCAATCGTATAGCGCGTTCTGCGACGAAGCGGCAGAGTGTTGTCGGACTGGGTGCGGGTGGATTGGATCTGGAGGCTGAGCTGAATCGGGCCCGTCGGGAAGAAGAGGAGAATCGTATACAAGCTGAGGATAAAGCTAAGAGAAGAAAGGATAGAGACGCCGCTGCGAGGAGGAGAGCGAACCAATCATCCACCACGGTCGGGGACAGCGAGGTACTTCCGACGAATGTAGAGGTTTTGAGGAGGGAACTCAAGCTCCTGCGACAAGAAAACAAAGGCGTAAGTTCATCGTTTCATCAGATAATATACTTGCTCAGCCCAAATCGTGTTTGCTCTGTAGCTTTCCACCTATGTCAGCAAGATTTTGGAAAAGATCATTGGCATTGAGGGGTTCGAGAAAGTATTGGCGGTGGAGAGAGACCCCAAACCCGCATCTACGCTTGCAAATACAGCTCCGACGTCGCCACCCGCCACGCCTGCCAAGACTGGAAGCCTTCTAGGTAGTACGCTATTATCACAGCCGCAACCTTTACGGACACCTTCTGCTTCATCTGATGGTGTCGGTGCCGCCCCATCGTCACCGAGTGTTCCTGTATCTGCCATGCTCGATAACAAAAAGAAGAACAGGTTCTCAATGGATTGGTTCGGCGCGAGTCTCTTCAAGGCCTCGGGTAGTGAAGGATCACAACCTGCTGCTTCAGGTAGCGGACATGTCACAACTGGAACGTCGGCCCCTGCACCTGGCCTGAAACCAATGAAGCTGACAGGCGGACCAGCTCAGAAGGCTACACCTGCTGAAGAAGATGAGGATGATCGCAGAACTAGGGCGAGAGTGAGTCAACACCACATTTGTTATGTGGCTGACAGTTGACTAACAATTGGTTCAGCTACAAAGCGAAATGCGCTTGTTGGGCATTGAGACCATTTCCAGTCCTGCTACCCAGGGTGGTTCGCCAGGGTCGGTCAAGATAGGAGCCACATGGTCACCAGGGCAACGAGTATCAAGCGGAAGCTATACTAGTTCTCCACTGCCTCCCAGTTTACCTCCCAAAGAGGCAGATATAACGTCCGCACAGCGAGACGCTAGACCTGAAAGCAGTAATCGGAGCTCTGAACTAAGCGAGAAGTCAAGCGATGGCCCTATGGGCGAAAGCATCAAAATCAGAGGACATAGGAAGAAACCATCGGCAAGTTTGGCGGCTGGCGCCGTTCCCGGCTCTTCTACGGGAACTGACGGTTGCGGGCCTAGGGTGAGACCTGCTAGTATTGGTCTTGGGCTATCGTACAGCAAAGACTCGCCTTCCGCTCCTACCTATGGCGCAGGAAGTCCAAGGTTGCAAGCGGACGGCGAGGGCGATAAACAAGGTGCCAGTGGTACTCCTCAAAGGAGCAGTACATGAATGTCTTGAGTATTATCGTGATCTGCAATGTGTTCGTGAAGTCAAAGCATATGCTAGTAACCTGTACTATACAACAACATCCGTGAAGGTGAAAGCTGGACAAGCTGCTGCAACCGTCAACTCAATGCTGGGGTTTACGTGACTTCTCAAGAGGAATAATTGTGTTTTGCGCATGCAGGCGGATTGTCTCGAAAGGATTGGCAGAAAATGATTTGTGAGCTAAGATTGCCGGTAGACGATTGCGCTCTTCGTTACTGATAATTAAAAGTGAGCTTCCAACTGAGTGTTCGCGCGAGAGTCTGTCTACGTGTCTACTTACAGCATTTTCTGGCGTTGACGGGCAGACATGCTTTTATGTACTGTATCTTCGCCTATTTTGCCTTGAGCGGTCTTTGCCTTCTGAGTCAGTTGCTTATTCTCTGTCCTGGTACGCTTTGCTAAGAAGCTCTCGGGAGGTGCTGGTTGTACCGAGAGATTGCTTGTTACCGGTCGCGTGCTTGTGGCGGAACTAGACTCGGGCAGCATTGCCATGGAGAGATCGGGAACCGCATCGTCTAGAGCAGCTGTCATCGAATCCAATCCCATACTCTGCTTTTGCTTGCGCTTCAGCCGCCTGTTGTATGATTTCGAGTATGGCGAGACCGGTATGCTGCTTTCAACGAGTTCTGTAAAAATCATTAGTCGAAAGATAACTAGCCGTCAGTACCTTTACTGGCTCATCGACATGAAACTCGAGTGTACTGACTTTGCATCAGTGCCGCTCGCTTGTTCTTCTGTTTCAGTTTCTTGTTCGGCTGGCTGGTGATGTTTGCAGTACTGCTTTCTGCATCTTCTTGATTCTGGAATAACCGACTTGATTAAACACCATACGAGCGAGCACAAACGTCTGCGTAGCGACAACCAACCTGGTCTTGTGCATCTAGACTTCCGTCCTCTGTTTCAACTGCTGCAGCATCGATAACCATATCCATATCGACGTCCTCATTTTCATCGATTGCCGTACCCACTGGCACTGCAGCCTCGTGCTTGGGAACCGACCTTCGTGCAGCTTTCGGCTAGCAAGAGCATCAGTATTGTCGTTGACGAGCGATGATGGAGTGATCTCACCATTTTGCTAGAGTGTGGAATTGAAATTGAACCTAATCCAAGTTGTGGCGGCTGATAGTCTGTTCCGCATGCACAGGCAACGGCTCACGAACTTCACTACAACAGGCCAAAACCGGAGCGTTGATCATCACACTTCTGTTTAAATGGCGGCGAAAAGCCTCCTGGAGGGTATACAGAGCGCAAGTGCCTTAGATGTCGGTGGCCGCGCTTCTACAGTTTAAGAAAGCTAAGCAATCTTAGCTGATGCCCACACCTGTAGTTTCTCTCCGAAGTCAGGTATCACACCAATCCTCCCGGGAGTACCTACTTTGCTCCATTGGACAATATTCTCGTCAACTATGATTCGCATGCCACTGAAGCCAGTACTCTCAACCGAGGCAATGTGATAGAGATACAAGGTCCGGCTGCCTCTGGCAAAACGCAATGCTTACAGTTCTTTGCTATGACAACCTGTCTTCCTCGAGATTGGCAAGTATCTTTGTCTGTCAGAGGGAGTTCGCGGCCACCTCGGCCGGAAAGAATAGCGATTGGAGGTCGGGAAAAGTGCGTTGCCGTCATCGATTGCGACGGCCGCTTCGACATACAGCGGACCTACCATTTGATACACTCGCATCTTGTTAGGAGAGTCCAAGAACACGCAGCTACCATACCTTCCCTGTATTCAGCAGAGGCGACAGTGGAAGACCTGCATCAAGAAACGGTTCTTGCCTTGAAGCGTGTACATATTTTCAGGCCATCTTTCTCCGCTTCTCTAGCAGCTACACTCTTTCGCTTACCTGACTATGTGTTGAACAATTGCCAATGCGAACTCGCCTTCCTACTTATCGACAACATTTCCGCCTTTTATTGGCAGGACCGATATCTCCTCGAACAGCAAGCTACCTCAGGCAAGAAGAACCTCAACCGAAGCAATCCGATGGCGCATATCCTGCAAGCTCTCAACAATGTCAGACAGAGATTGGGATTAGTGACTATTTTGACGAATTGGGCTTTCCCCGCTCAAGGCGACCGGCATCCAAGCGTCAATTCTCCGTTCTATAGACAACATCTTACCAAGCCATATCCTTCACCTTTCGTGCCCTCTCCCGATGGAAACATACTGCCCGCGCCGCCCTTTGATGAGCATCAGCCCCTCAAGTCGATGTCGTCAAGGCTGGATATTACACACCATATTACGTTGCATCCCATGCAAATCAAGGCCGTAGCAAAAGACATGACGCTTGAGCATGCCATCAAGGAAGAACCGTACCGAGTAATGGACCAACAGGAACTGGGTAGCTTGGCTTTTGTCCGCTTACCTGGAATCGAAGAAGGCGATTCATTGGGCAGATGGGAATTGGTCGTACGGGCAAATCAGGTAGAAGGCCTCTGAGGCAGATTATGCCTTCCTGCATTATCAGAGAGCTGTAGTCGAAAGAACCGATCTCGTAACAACACCAGGTTGCCGAAATGTCGAGAAGGAACGTGTACGTTATTTGCGTTTGACATGGCAGACACGCGCATCCCCGTTGAAAGGTGGTTCCGATTGCAATCATACTGACTGGGCGGTGAATAACGCTACCGAAGCTTCTGAGCTTGATACAACAACATCCAGCATATGGGGGAAAAGTAATGTCATCATGGTGACGAGTGGGGTCTACTCGAAAGAGGCTCGACCATCGGTGTGACTGTGAAAGGATTGCATTGTAAGTGGCAGGAATGGACAAGCCGAACAAGGCAAGCTCCTGCCACTCAATGTCACCGGACTTCCGGGCTGGCATCTGTTGCGCTACTCCATGCTGCGACAGGTGATGTCGATGGAGTGTCCTTTACTAGTAGATTCGGTGCGACTGCAGTGCTGGCGGTAAGAGACTTTCGTCCCGACAGCCCTCATCTTCACCCTGGCACCATGCCGGCAGGTGCATTGTCTCGACACACGTCCAGTCCTGAAAGAAGGTGATTTAGCATCTTTTACGATACGTGCACAGAAATGATCCAAGTGGACTCAACAGACACTTACAGGCTGAAAGAGTTCGATGAAAAGTTGGTCCATTGCTCGGGATTTTGGGAAAGAGAACCTTCTATATTCCTCGAAGATGGACGTGCTAGACCAGCATTGCATTTTTCGCAAGCAGCCAACGAGACATCCTGTACGGTGTTTTCCCTTATTGCAGTGTATGAGCAAAGGATGGTTCCGCTTGTCAAGGACCACCGATAGCGCTCGACGAATCTTTTCATCCGGAATCGTCACAAACGGTTCCTGCGGATTTCGTTTACGTGTCAGCAAGAGGGACCAGGCTAATACCAGACCGGATGTAAGCAGATCGTTCACCTTATTGCCAGGAATACCAATTTGTAAAAAGCGAATCTTTTCCTGCTTGAAGAAATCGCGATTGGCCGCGGGGTATTCCTCTTCCTGAACGAGTGTCAAGACGGTTTTCAGACCTATCGTTCGCAAGAACTCAAAGTGTTTACTTGATGGGAATGACGACCTATAAACTCCCGGGCACACCATGGCGAAGTTATCGGGCGGCCGGAGCGTACTCCCGTCCTGCACTGCTGCATCGTGTAGGTCAGGACCTAGAATAGTGAGCGGTGTATGGAGACTTCGAGATCGCTGTGGAGACAGGAATCCTTGTTGATGAAACGGATGTAGAGGTGAATAATGCTGAGCGCGGTGTCGCTGACTTGATCCCGCAGTGACAATCGAGTCGGGCGACATGACCCCGGGTGTCGTTGTTTGACTGGTGCTGGCGGTTCCCTTGCCCCAACCTGGAGGCGATATCGAGTGAATGAAGCCGTTGAATGCACGATCGCACAAGGGAGTTGTGCTGGACGAGGGAGACTGACTCGAGTCTGGTAAATCTAAAGAGGGCGGAGGAAGCTTGAGGGGCTGCAGGTTTAGGTTAGGCTGATGGACCGCTGTGCCGTGATGATGTTGAGCGTGACTCGGCATATGGTGCAGGCCGCCATTTTGATGATTGAAAAAGGGCGAGGTTGATGGCGAGGCGTAGGTGTAATTCTGGACGCTATGTGGCAGGATCCCAGTAGACTTAGTAGACGGACTGGTTGATCTGCTCGCTATTGATCCTGCTTCTGAGTCTCCCGCACAGGCGTCGTCACCTGCTGTGCTTGAGGCGGAAGACGCATAGTCGTACTGTGATCCAGGCGGTCGAGCGTGATAAATAAAGGAAGGCGTGTTGTGCGACGCAGGACCGGAGCTTTTGGGCTGCCTCGCGACGACAGTCGACTGGCAAGAAGGAGCAGTCGACGTAGCTGAACGGGCGTCGGTCTCTGCCATATCAACAAGGAAGCTCGACGTCTCCGAAGAAGCCGCGCTACTTGCAGAGTATCCGAGACCCGGCGAAGGCGCGATGGAGCCGTTCGACGCTGGTGAATTGATGCATAAACCAGCGGGCAGAACACTGTTAGTCGCTCCAGGTGTAGTCATCGCCTCCACGTCGGTGCTCTCGCTTTCGCCGGTGACGTCTCCCTGCTGTGTCCGTGGTCCAGCGGCAGCACGGCGTTGCTCCTCATGCGCGAAAAGCTGCTGCAGGAAACGCGGAGTCGTAGGTGGGGCGGTGATGACATTTGAGGAGAGATGTACACTGCTGCCGCTGCTGGACGGGGGTATGCCTTGCATAGCTGAGGAGCAAGCTGTCGAAGCCGCCGCTTGCATTGGCACCCTTGACTTGGCAGCTGTAGTACTTGCTGAGTGAGGCAAGCTTCCACGGACAGAGTCGAGTTCCACCAGAGTGCCAGCTGTTTCGTCCGAGTTGGCCATATTGCCCTCTTCCATCGTGCACGCAAGCTTCCGTCCCAGAAGAGGTTTGTCGCCTGCTGAAAAAGGCGTCGATGCCAGAAAGCCTTTTGGCGCCCAGACTGTATCGTATCTGGGCTCTTTGATACTCCGAATGCGTACGCGTGGTTATGTAGTCTTGCGGCTAACAAGGCTTCATTGTAGAAGCCATTGTCGTGAAGTAGGCACCTCCGCGACTGTCTGCTTGTCCTGCGGCCGAGGTCTACTTCTCTCTGCTGTAGCCGTCTTTCGGCTGGAGGGCACCTAAAGACCTCGACTAAAGCGTCTTAACAGAGCGACGGGCGTTGGCCACTCGCCCTCTGTGTGCTCTTGGAGCACGTCCGTATGCGTCGTGTGAGCCTGCCGGTGGTTGGGCTGGGCAAGAAAAGCAACAGCAAAGCAGCGATGGACTGGCTCTAGGTCTGACCCGACTCGACTTGATGCAAATGTAGTTCCCGCGGATTCCGGGCTTCTGCTTCTTTAAATACCTCTGCAAAGCTCCTACCCATCTCATCTGCAACAAAAATGTCAGCTCTGCCTTCAGCCTGCATCGATCAGCTCTTTCATGCTCTAGCGCTCTAGGCCAATGTGCACATGCATCGCGAACGTGTCTCCGAGCAATCGCCAACCTAGACTCCTAATGCTACACGATGGACCTTGACTAAAATGCTAACGGCTTATATACTTTCCGTTGTGAAGAGACACTCACTGACGAGTCCGCGAGGATACTAGAAATGCTGGTGAGCTGGAAGCGCTTCAATACATACACGGCTAGGCTTCGATCCGGGCAAGGGTGAGGAGTCCCTCTGGTGCACAGCGCTGACGGTTATACGAGACATCGGTGTGTCACGAGCTTGTTCGACAGGAGAGTCGTTTAACGCCCTCGTAACAATCCAAACCTGACCTTGGACCTAACAAACCGCTGTGGTCTTTGCCTCCCCTCTTTACAAGCCACAATACCTTGAACCCCCACATTGAGCAATACACATAATTGACATGTCTCAAGGCGCCGGAAAGGCCTCTCGACCATCCGACCCTGAGCTGGCTATGCAACAGGTATAGCAGAGCTTTTCTGCACTACTGCCTAGCGTTTCCCAGTACACCCAGCTAATATACACTGCATACGGGCGGTTTTTGACAGGCCTTCTTCGCGCAACAACGGCGAGCAGTGGGTTACATCGGCCCGTTCCGCATTTCGCTCGCCGGCTAATAATGCCATTTCTCGTTACAGGCTGCAACGAGTGCACAACCAGGTCGACATCCACCACCGGCCAGGACTAAGGAGGAGGAGAAGCACG
The DNA here is from genome assembly GCA_001599955.1 of Cystobasidium pallidum. Lineage (NCBI taxonomy): Eukaryota > Fungi > Basidiomycota > Cystobasidiomycetes > Cystobasidiales > Cystobasidiaceae > Cystobasidium > Cystobasidium pallidum. The sequence continues at coordinate 677,448 of BCIL01000004.1, forward strand.
CAAGAGCAATGTCCCTCGCCAAGGAGGAGGCGAAGAAGGCAGCAGAAGTAAAAGCAGATGAAGCTAAACGGCCAGCGGCACAAGCCAAGAAAGCCGCAACAAAAGCCGCTGACAGACAGATACCAAATCTCACTACCTCTGCGGGTCCAGCGACGAAGAAACCACCAAAACCTTCAAAATACCAAGAGCTTGCTGATATATTTGGCGCTTCCTCCGCAAGCGGCAGATCAGCTTGCTGAGGATGGAGCGGTGAGCCCTTTGAGCTGTTTAACGACGAAAGAATGGGACGGCGTGAGAGCTGACTGATGTACCTCCTCGCCATAGTATGACCTGTATAAATGACTCCGCAACCTTTATGATCACTTCATTTCGGCTTGATTATCGGCAAGTACTTCTAGATTACGCCGCATATGCGCCTACAATTGTATTCTAGCCCAATTTTCTTCCATGTCTGTCTTAGCCTTGCAATCACTGCTGTCTCTCCAACGCACATCAGCAGATCCAGACCGCATTCCGCGCTACCTCGAGGGAGAAAATGACAGGCTTGTGCTGATGTCCATCTGGACGTGCAATGTAGACGCTGTCGTTACTGAAAGCTAAACTCGGGTGCGTGCGGCCATGATGTTGGGTCAACAGTCTCGCTTGAACTGAGGCTATGGACTATCGGGCCCTATGAGTGAAGGTGGATGGCTCAGACGAGGCAGGGCGTTTGCACTTCACGTGCCTCACCTGGAAACGATCTAGTCGCTGTATTTGGGCGTTTGGGTAGACCGCTCCGCTATCTCTGTGGGATGCGCCGCACAGGCAGGTTCCATGACTTTGTCAGGCCTTTTCAAAGCCTGTAGTGTTATCATTCACTCGACATCGACATTAGGGCGCTTTTTGACAACGTAGTACCCGGCTACTTGCTTCTCTGCAAGGTTTAAAAGTACCTTGCCATGGTCTTCCTGCTGTCCTTCTGGAGAGGTTGTTGCCTGTTGTCTGCCTGATCTTGCAGGCTTCGCAATGCTTTCCCAATCTACATGTATGCCTTCGTCTTGAGGCCAGATCCGCCCATCGGGGAGCGAAGTATCGAGCTTTACGGTGTCGTCGTCTTTGACGTCAGGACGAACTCCCTCGACGAGCCTGACCATATCTTCCAGTGCTTGCTTCTTCTCCGCGAACTCAGGCGAACCGGGCTCTGGGGGTATCAGAGCGGCCAGTTTGTGTAGATGCAGGAACTGTTCGTCGGACACGCGTGGTGCTGGAAGCTCGGACAGGAATGTGTCGATGCTGTAGGGAGGCATCACTGGAATGCAGTCTTCATCCACTGCCACGGCTGTCTGGCCGATGACTGCGTTGCATGGACGTGCCTGTGTATGTGTTGTTCGGGCTGGCGCATTGCTAGAGACTCGAAGAGCAGCGGGTGTCCAGAGTGGCAGGCAACGAGCGGAGCATAGTCTTGCTATCCGTGGTTGAAGCATAACGGAGTCAATTGTATGGTATGAGATTGCACGTTGGGCGGTTGTCGAAGTCGAAAGCTGGATGCGCCTTCGCCTTGCACTTTCTTGATCACCGGCCGCACTGCCGGCACAGCTACAGCATCGCACTGCTCTGACGACAGCCAACACGCTCACACCAAGACGCACCCAGGCATGTCGGACCCGCTGTCGGTGCTGCTTGGGGACGGCCAATCCAGCAGCAGTGCGCCGGCGACGCCGTCCAAGTCGCGCATATCGTCGAGGCCACCGCCGTATGTGCGGCCGGCGGCGACGAGTCCCAGCAGGGCGGTGGGAGGACTGCGAGAACCCGGCCACAGCGGCATGCACTCTTCGTTGCACCAGGCACACAACAACGTGGAACAGTTTCCAAACGGCGCGAATCAACAGTATACGTCAATAGTCCGATCTCAAAGCCCACTTGCACCGCGCCCGCCTCTGCCTGGACAGCTCCAAAGGCCAGTCTCGCCCATCCAGTGGCAGCAGAGCAGTCTGAATCATCAAGACACACCATCCCAAAGTCAATTCTCCCCGCAAGTGCCCGGCCAGCAAGCAGGGACATCGTCAGGACCGTTCTTGCCGACAAGCCCTAACGCATGGGCGTCATCTCTCGAACCAGCAACGTCTCAAACAGGAAGTTCGCAGCAGCAGCGCCAGTACTTGGATGGTCTAGATGCTCCCGTTCCTAGCCCTGTTCCTGTGCCTCCACCTGTGGGCAGCTTGAATGGCCCAGCGCGTCCGCTTGGCAGCCCTGGCATACCCAGGTCGCCGGTGGCTGAGAATCCGACACGACCTATTCTTTCCTCTCAATACGCCTCGCATCAGAATGGACAGGGATCCGTCGCCCCCCAGCAGCAGCAACAAGCAGCAAAAGTGCCGCCCTACCTGCGGGTTCGCGTGACTGGCATTGATCGTGCGAAAAAGGAACTGGGGATCAAGATGGATGCCCAGACAAATATTTCCACATACCATCGACGCCAATCCCCGGTCTTTGAGCGTACATACAACGAATTCCTTCTTCTCCATGCTGCTCTGTCTGCGAATCATCCGGAAACTATCCTGCCTGCCTTGCCACTTTCACAAACGTCCGCCGCAAACGAAGAAGAGGAGGACCGCTTCCTGAAAGGTGTATTTCAGAAGTTTATGGACAGACTAACAAAGGACAGATCTGTCATATTGGATGATGAGCTGCGAAGCTTTATTGAGGCAGACTTCGGGGTGAGTGGTCTATGTGCCTATTTATAGTGCTCGTTGACAGAGCTCACACTGGTCTTTCTGTACGACAGTACACCCCTCTCACGAAAGCAAAGAGGTTGAAAGCAGGGTCGGGAGGTTTCCTATCTCGTTCTGCATCGAAACCCCTGCTCGGCGAAGATGGCGAACCGGACTTTCTCGTGACGTCGAAAGTACACTCCGCTGCTCTGGAGGGTGCTTTGTCCGATACGTGCAAGACCCTGGAGAAAGTCCTCAAGCATCAGACTGCCTGTGCATCCTCTTACGCCGAACTAGCCATGGCGCTTTCATCCTTCTCTACAACTGAAACACACCCTCCCTTGACAGATGGCATGAAGGCTTTGGCAGAGGCAATGACCCATATTGCTCAATTGGAGACTGGGCAGACGAATGCTACAGCTCTGGTCCTGGGTGACTCGTTGGCCTACGAAATGGTGGAAGCCAGATCCGCCAAAGATGCTCTCTTACAGCGACAGTACAATATCGATGAATTGCGAAACAGTATAAAGACGACGATAAACAAGCGTCGTGCGATTGAAAAAATGCGGGCTAGCGGTAATATAAAGCCCGAACGGGTGAATGAAGCGCTGGACGACCTCGAAGAAGCTGCAAAGCACGAACAAGGCCTTCAGCATAAGGTTGAGGCTATCTCACGCAATCTGAGACCTGCTCTACAGACTCACTTGAGAACCATGAATGACGATATGCTGAGTATCGCCCTTGGACAAGCTAGAACGATGCTAGCCTATGAGAACAGGAAGCTGCAGATCTACGATGGTATCCATGCTAAGATCGCTAGGATACCTGAACGGGGAGCGAACGATCAGAGCGTTGTGTACTACCCCCAATCTCAATCCGAACAGCCCGTTTTAGGTCCTGCTATAGGTAGCACTTCCTCTGCACCGATGGCCACCCAGTACAGTGGCCCAGGACAAGCATCAACATCAGCACAAAGCATGTCTCCTTCCGTCTCTCAACACAGACATCTCTCAGCATCGACCACAGACACGACGGACGGCGCGCATTCGAAGTTCATGGCCACTCAGGCAGCTATAAAAGCGGAAATGCAAGCACAACGAGAACGGGAAGAACGTCAGAGAGCGCAGTTTATTCAGGCTCGTCAATATCAGCATCAGAAACAGGCTAGTATAGGTCGCGCTTCCGCTGCGGCTGAGAGTACGTCCTCCGTGCCTGTAGCTTCTACATCATCGCTTGGGCAAGCACAACCTCCGACGTCGCCTAAAGTCGTTCAACAGGCTATCAAGCAGCCTCAGTCGCCATTGCACGCAGCTGCCGAGCAACCTCAGTCACAGGAAAGGTTCGATCAGAATACAACGCCGTCTTTGAGCAATATGTCGCAGTCCATGTTCGTACCGAGTCAGCAACAACAAAATGCTGCATCGATACCGTCCCACAAGACTCCACGATCACCTTCACGCTTGCAACGGACCGCTTCCATTACGCATGCACCCTCGAGCGGTATCGACCCTTTATCCCCTGGCGGACCAATTGCCTCTGGCTCTTCCACCCCTTCGTACACGCCATCGGGAAATGCATCTTACCAGCAGCAGACAGACAGATCAGCATACTCGAATGCGACAAATCAGCAACATCGCCCTCAAGGTCAGGCTCAGTCGCAACAATTTCCGCAAACCAACGGTAGTATGACCCAATCTGTTTTCCTGCCTGGTAGAAGTGCCCAGCCTGGTTTTAGACCTGCTTCGCAACCACCTAACGTAGCGGATGAAAGAAAAAGAGCTGATGCTAGGAAGGCTGCTAGTTTCTTAGCTGGCGCTTTTTAAGTGGTACCTGGAGCCACGATGCATTAGGACGTTTGAGAGAGGTGAAGATGGTGCCACAAGGAAGAAACGCTCATGCTATTAGATCTTGGTTGTGTATCTTAACTTCGTCGGCTGGCCACATTGTTAGGAAAATCCTGCAAGGGTCTTCAATATCTGTTCTTTCGCTTGTAGCCTAGTTTCGTCCGGGGTTCTAGCGAAGCCATTGCATTCAGCTGCTCATACACAGATTATAAAACGGTGGTGAAAGTGAGTTCAACACCCATTTGGTTCACCCGCAAGTCCGGTCATGCTTGTACTTGCGATATGCCTGCTCAGCGTAACGATTACTACTGCTACTACTACTATTACTATTACCGATACTATCTGCTACTACTGCTCTTGCGTAGGATCAGACATGTTTCCGTAACCGAAGCATATATTTCACGCAGCCCGTTGTACAACTATGTTGTTTTTCTTTTGGAATTCCTCAAACTCTGGGAAGGATCAAGTGGATCAACTCAGCCTCTTCCGTATGTCCGTGCAACCATGATGACTGCGACATACCCTGTTCTCGTTTCTTGTACGTGACGCTCAACTGCTCAATGACATTTTGTACCTGCAGGTGTGGTACAATCAGCTCGATGGCTTGGAGAATCGGAAAAGATTGCAAAGATAATGTTCTCACGCCTTTGTAATTCGTCTGAAGCTGGGGATAGATGTCCTTGACCGTCTTTTGTACGAGGATCCCACCGACCATCCTGAAACATTTCCTGTCTGGATCGTCTTCGTTGACTTGGCGGAGCGTTTCAAGGACGAGACTGTTGGACGTATGTTAGATGGATGAGAGCGATGTATTCGTTCTCTGGCTGTGCCTGATGCAGCCTGCTCACGTATGCTCGTCGGCGTCTCTCTCGAGTTCCGAGACCTTGTTGATGACTGCATGCGGTATATCAGCAACAGAGAAACGAGACGATAGCATCAAGCGGACATACTCTCTGACAGCTCAGTCCGCCGTCTGTTGTATTCCTGCGTCAATGCTGTTGGATGCGAATAGTTGCGTGATCCAGCATGTACAGAAAGTCAATCGGCTATGGATGTACGAGATTCGCACGCAACAAGCTCAGGCTTACCGGCATCGGACGGGCGCGACGGAGGGACAGCAGGCTTTGCAGATGTGCTCATCGTGCTGCAGAGGGTGAGACACGCTTCGGTTGTCGAGAAGCAGAGTCCGCCACATCCGGCAAAAGCAGACGGGCTGATTGGGCGTTCTGATGCAGCCCAGGTGGCCACCTGCTTTCTCTCTCTCTCCGACACTCAGCACCAAACGACCCAGGCCAGCCAGCGCGTCCAGCATGAGTCCTCTCGCCCGCACTCCTGCCGCCGCCAGCTTCATGCTCCGCGCAGCCTTCAATACGGCCGCTGGGCCATCGTCCGCATCAGCGATCCCATCCAGGATCCTGCCCATGCTCGCATCCACGTCCAGAGCTGCCCGCGCATTCTCGTCGACGTCGAGAGCGCTAGACAAGGACACTGCCCCCGGCAACGTCGAGCGCCTTTCTTCCACGCCGCAGTCGCTCTACGGCAGCTCGCAGAAGGCCGCGCAGTCGTCGCCCGCAAGTCTCGTCGGCGGACGGGTCGGCGTCATTGCGCCCTCGCAGGCACTCACCGAGGACTGGGCTATCCAGCGCGACTATCCCGACTACTCGAAAGGCCCGTCTGCGCTCGACAAGGCGTCGCGCCTGTTCTTCTTCTCGGAGATCCTGAGAGGCATGTGGGTGGTGTAAGTGTGATTCCCAGGACCCCTGCAGCATTGCCATTTGAAGTAGATCTGACCATTCTGCACCATGCTACCGTCTAGCCTCGAGAACTTCTTCCGCCCTCCCTTGTAAGCCAGCTTTCCATCTTTCGTCGCCCGCAAATCAGCCACTAACGTGCGCTTCGCCATTCGTCCGCCACTGCACACTTTTTGCATGACCACACAGCACAATAATGTATCCATTCGAGAAAGGGCCCCTCTCGCCACGATTCCGAGGAGAGCATGCACTGAGAAGATACGCAACCGGCGAAGAGAGATGCATCGCCTGCAAGCTCTGCGAGGCTATCTGCCCTGCACAAGCGATTACCATCGAGTCGGAAACACGAGCAGATGGCGGCAGGCGAACAACGAGATATGACCGTAGGTGGCTCCCTATTTTCGCGCATCGGGACTATGTGCTAAATCTCATTACTCCTATCATCTTCAGTCGATATGACAAAGTGCATCTACTGTGGTTTCTGCCAGGAGGCCTGCCCTGTTGATGCCATTGTCGAATGTGAGCAAAACAATCTTCGGGCCCATGTGACGTGGCTAGCTTGCAGTGCGGAACTGACATTAATGATGCTTCTGTCTGGCAGCCCAAAACTTGGAATATACCACCGAGACCCGTGAAGAACTTCTATACAACAAGGAAAAGCTACTCGCAAATGGAGATCGCTTGGAAGCTGAATTAGCTGCCAACTTGCACTCGGACCATCTGTACCGATAAATCTAGCGCACTTCAAGACTTCTACTGTAGGCTGGCGTCGTACATTTGTCGAGGTGGATCGAATAAGAAGGACATCAACCCAGTGCTGCGTCGGCAGTAAAGACTGGCAGAGACTCGTGCACACGTCTTTTCGAAAGGCCCGCTCTGTGATCATGGTCGTCCCGGAGCTTGTAATTCTCGAATGCAATGAGACACGAGCGATTTCCAACCGGTGTCTGCTGGTATTGTACTATCGGACTGCCATGACAAGCAATAATATCTGAGTTACACTATTGCTACAAGAACGCTTTCATATGTTGAGTAGACTGCCCTGAAGTATAGGTTGCTGCTTTACCGCTTGCCCTTGCCGCGTCCGCGGGGATTGTTCGCACTAGAGCGCTTCCATCGCTCGGCCACAGCATCGTCCGTTGCGAATTCTCTAGGTTGACGAGCTTGCTGCTGTCTTTTCTTTTTCTCCTCGGCATCAAAGTATTGTTTCATATCCTTCTCGTATTCCTCTTCTTCACTATCGTCCTCTATGCCAGCTTCGACCTTTGCAGCCCTCAAAGCATCAAAGTCCGTTTGATTGCCTTTGGAGTGCCGGAAGTATCTTAATCCGGCATACGTAGAATCATGATAATTGTCATGTTCAGTCTGTCCAGCCAGTCGTTTTTCTCTTGCATCCATCAGTCTCCTTTTAGCGTTCTCGGTAGCTTCAATGTTCTTGAGTCTGCTGTCGATTCCTAGATCTACTTCGGGTATACTCGTAAGCATAGCTGAAGAAGTAGCTACATTTCCTTCCTCTTCATCCCGTTTTGGCTCTATACGGTATTTTTCTGCTACTTTGAATAGCTCGTCCCGTGGGTCCAGAGCTGCTATTTCTTTGTCTGCATCAAAGTCCGCACCGGCTTCTTGACCTCGGCGTTTCTTGAGCTCCCGTTCGATGTATGCCATCATGTGCTTGTCTACGTCGACAATACCCGTTTGATGCGTAAAGTTGTCGGTTTTCATGATCTTCCTTGTAATGGCATCACCTTCGTTTTCTTCGTCACTGAAGAGCAACAGATCAGGATACGTATTCGCATGCGGCAAGTTCAAGGCGTTCATTTACCTTTCCTCCTTGGCAGCCAAACCGCCCTTCTGTTGCAAGCCATATGCATCTAATGGATCTTCAGCCTTCTTCTTCTTGCGCTTCTTATCACGGTTGATGGAATTCAGTTTCTCTAGATCTATCCCCTCTTTCCTCGTTGCCTGACGGAGTTTCCTTAGAGCTATCAACTCGGCTAGATTGCTTGCTGTACCATCCAAGTCATCATCCTGTTCAGTAGTGCTTGCTTCAGGTCTATCCGGAGAGCGGGGTGATCGAATCGGTTAGTCCAGTCCACAACGTCTGGGTGGACAGACAACTCGGTATAGAGTATTCTGGCAGGTAGAGGCTGGCCTTTGTCAACTTACTGCGTTTCACCGTCTGTTGCGGCGTGATGCCCATCTGCAGAGGATGGCCGCGGTGCTGGACTGTCGGTGGCTACTCTACGAGACGAAGACGAGGCATTCTTGCTGCGCTTCTTGAACAGGATGGGCGCACTTGACGTCGACGCTTCCGCTTGCTGGGCATCTGTCATTCTAACAGCTGTGTATTGTATGCTAAGTATTCTCGGTTTCAAGATCAGTTGGTAGCTCATCACAGGGAGTATCCAGCATGATACGGCGACTCTTTTCTTTCGGACTGATCAACAAAGTGCGTGGCTTAGTATAGAGTACGGAAGGATGGTAAGCATCAATGTATCGACCTTTTGAGGCAAGAGTCAACGCGCCCTGAGTACCTTCTGTCGTCGTACACAGTCGCGAGCCGCTGCTGCGAACCGACATAGTGCACGCGAGCTGGGTGAGAACACTAGCCGGACATCCATCCTTCCCAAGTAGGGCTGAACGACTTCAAATCCACCCAGGCCGCTTCACGTCGCAAGCAACTCTGCGAGCTAACCAGCGAGTCCTACTTGCGCCTGTTGCGAGATGGCGAAAGGAGCCTGTGAAGCTTGGTTAGTGTCTTGTCTGGAGCCAACACCGTGGTCGACTTTGGCAGACGACTTCCCATATGTTGAGAACCTATTACTTTCTGCGAGTCGAATCACAAACAAGCTGACTACAGGATGTTCCTTTATCCATAGGCAATTCAAGCATTCGCGTCACGAAATGGGTCAAATGGCTCGAAGAGGGTGCCGACGAGGATGACCAGGTCACAGAAGAGCAATTAACGGCTTCAGTCGATGGCGCAAACAGCTTCTTACAGCCAGCGGGTCCAGCTGCGGGTACGCTGACGCCATCCGCTATGAATACGCCCGCTGTAACCACCCCCGCCGTCAATACATCTGGCTCAGAGACACCTCTTATAGCAACGAAGCCCGGAATGGACCTTTTGTCTCCTTCCATTGGAACACCCCTGGGAGATGCTTTACTGCAAGCTCCTACTACATCAACAGCACCTTTCACGGCCTCTCCCCTTGCAGCGCAATCGCACGTGGTTGACGGCCCAGACACCTCGATGGATGCAGATGCACCGCCTACAGCTGCCCCGGAGGTATCGACGAAACCATCGGGTTCCACTGAACCCACAGTTGACGCTATAGATCCTGGGGAAGGTGATGCTGGCAATATTATGCAAGTGGAGGCGGACCAGAGGGAATATGATACGAACATGGTTGCTGAATTGCAAGGCGCGGAAGCTGAGCAAACGCGGACCATACTTGGTAAGTACAGCGCGAGTAATTTTAACCTCTCTGAGCCTAGGTACTGATTGTCCGGATTGTGCTTCTGCCATTTTGGCAACTTCCTGGTATCATACTAAACTTGCATGACCCTCTACACTGTATAGGCATTGGCGATCCAGTCGGAGGCGGACCCCAGGAAATCGTGGAGCCGCAATAGACTTACCCTCGTACATGTTCTCGAGCTGCATGTCTGCTAGTACACTGTTGTTGTGATCCTTGAAAACATGTGACTTTCGCTAGAACTGCGATCACCGGATGTCTCTGGACTGCTTCGTCGTTATCTATGTCATATCCAGCTCCACATTGGCAAGTCAAGCAAAGGCCAGACCAGCCTAGATTGCTGGTGCAGTCACGCAGCAGCGCGCCATGGACGGCGTCAAGCTGCCTGCGGGACTGCTCGATAAAGGGTACGAGAAGCGCAAGACGGCGGCGCTCGAGGTCGAGAGGTACGATGATGTGGACTGGACGGCAGCACCGGCGCACGCAACGACTGAGAGAGCTGCCCAGGTCCATACGCGAATGCTTGGCCCATGGAGACAGGGCAAAAATCAGAGCCATCATCCAGCAGCTGGTCAATCTGGCCACCTCGCCTGGCCACCAAGCGGCACATCGCAATGGAGGCATCATGGGTCTTGCAGGCGCCAGGTGAGGGTTCTGGCCCTTGCAATCCAGATGATGGATACTTCTGACATGTTAATGGAATGCTTCTCGCTACCAGTATCTCGTTAGGCCATCAGAATATCGCCCCGTATTTAGGGCTCATTGCACCTCCCATACTGGCCGCATTCTCGGATCCAGACCAGAGAATACGCTACTATGCTTGCGAGGCAATGTACAACGTGGCCAAGGTACGCAATTGAGTGTGAAAGACCTGCTGGGTATACGGCCGTCTAATCAAGCCCGATTAAACAACCTACACAGGTCGCCAAAGGGGAGATACTAGTCTACTTCAACGAGCTTTTCGACGCAATGAGCAAGGTATGTTCGTGCCCCTTTGGCACACGGTTCTATTGACTAATAATTCCTAACTTGATCCACAGCTTGCCGCTGATGTAGATCAGTCTGTCAAGAATGGTGGCGAACTGCTTGACCGGCAAGTGAAGGATATAGTCGTGGAGCAAGCGTCGACATATGTATCCTCTCAACCAACTTCGCTCGCGGATGACGATCTTCTGCTAGATGATCAGGTCCTCCCGCGAGGCGGTCGCAGCCCAACAAGCGGCATACAACCTATTAGTGACCGTCAGCACCGATCCGGTATTCAGAATAGAAAGGCTTTCTCCTTGGCAAGATTCATCCCACTGCTCGCAGAGAGGATTCACGTCATCAATCCTTTCACACGTACTTACCTCGTCACTTGGCTCACTGTTCTGGATTCCGTACCAGAACTCGAGCTCATATCGTATCTCCCTTACTTCCTCGATGGCTTACTGAAATTTCTGCAAGATCCGACCGAAGATATTCGCAATGCCACAATGCATGTGCTAGCTGATTTCTTGAAGGAAATACAAGAGGTTGCCGAAGTTTCCCGGGTAAAACGGGAAGCTCGAGCTGCTAGACGAGAGAAACGCTTAGCTCAAGGGAAGACTTCGAGATCTAGGAGCAAAGGAAGTCGACACAAAAGTATAGAGCCGGGAGATATGTCGTTAACTGCGGAGATGGACAAAGCGAGCATATCGGACGCGAAATCGCCATCCAGAAGGCAAAGCCCGAGACGTATAGGTGCAGATCAGCCACTCAATGCCAGTGCCTCGACAATATCTCCAGCAAACAAGGATCGCGAGCGTAAAGGGCTCGGTGATGTAGCAGAGAGTAATAGCTTCAGTACCGACATGAAGGCCGGGGATGCGGAAGAGACCTATGAAGCGTATTCGCTAGTCGAATCGGAAGAGGACGAATCATCCGATGAGGATGCTGAAGGCGAAGGGACGGGGCACTGGGTCCCGGGACAAGGTGTAAAGATCGACTATGCTGCAATAGTAGAGATCCTTCTGCTGCACCTAGGGAGGGGAGATGAGGAGATACAGGCTACTTGCCTGCGGTGGATCAACGAATTCCTTGTGTTTGCCAAAGACACCACTATCACCTTTACACCACGGCTGATACGATTGGTCCTTCCATCCTTGGCTCATCACTTTCCAGCCATAAGTCAGATCGCAAAGCAGACGAACTTTCATCTCTTTCGAGTGGTCCAGCAACTTCCTGCACCGCAACAACCGATCCTGCCAACGAGGGAGCCAGAACCCACACAAGGAGCGTCCAAGCACAGCCGCCGGGAGTCGGCTTCGACTATCCCGAAACCTACGTCCGGACCATCTACTTCGGGATCATCTGTACCCTTTCCAACCACATCCACGCCGATGGCCTCTAGCGCATCGTCAACCAAGCACCCAGTCGAACGTTCTACAAACCTAGACGAAATGATTAACGAGATGAATCATTCGGGCAATCCAGGCTATGCCAGTCCAGGATCAATACAAGGCCGCTTTGCAGAAGCTGAGGAGACCGATCCTTTCGACTATCAGTTGACAGTTGGCGTACTGCTGGAGTGCTTACTGCACGACAGCGAAGAGACTAGAATTGCAGCTTTCCAGTGGCTTTCAATGCTGCATCAGAAAGCCCCGCGCAAGGTAAGGCAAGATTTCAGCTATACCCGGAACCTAACTGATAAGTTCCTGTAGATTCTAAGTATGCACGAGACCTTCCCTGTGCTCCTAAAAATGCTCTCGGATCCTGCTGAGGAAGTCATCAAGGCCAATCTCCAGTTGTTGGCCCAAATTTCGTCTAGTTCCGAAGAAGATTCGTACTTCCCTGTCTTCATGAGCAATCTTCTGCAGATCTTCAGCACAGATAGGAAGCTGCTGGAAACGCGGGGAAGCCTAATCATCAGACAGCTATGTTCAAGCCTGAACGCAGAGCGCATATACAGGACTTTTGCGGACCTCTTGGTCAAGGACGAAGATCTCGAGTTCGCTAGCATTATGGTTCAAAACCTACATACTATCATGATAACGTCGCCAGAGCTATCTGAATTCCGCAAACGACTAAAGAATCTAGAAACCAAAGACGGACAGAACTTGTTTTCAGATTTGTATCGCTCGTGGTCTCACAATGCCGTGGCAGCTTTTTCGTTGTGTCTTCTGGCACAAGCCTATGAGCACGCGGCGAATCTTCTGCAGATCTTGTGAGTACCGATCACTAGATATTTGCGCCAACCTTGACAGTCGTCCTTTAGTGCCGATCTCGAAGTCTCGGTATCGTTGTTGATACAGTTGGATAAGCTTGTGCAGCTTTTGGAATCGCCTGTGTTTACTTGTAAGTATTCGCATTTACTACAGCGGTTCATGCTGAGACACCAGATTGTGCAGCGCTCCGACTCCAATTACTCGAGCCCGATAAGAACCCCTACCTGTTCAAATGCCTTTATGGGCTTCTGATGTTTTTACCACAAAGTAGCGCCTTTGTTACGTTAAGGAACAGGCTAAATGCCGTAACACCTCTTGGCTTCCTACATGTCGCGCCCCGGAGGTCAGCCGCCACTGTTTGCTATTGACCGGCACACCGGCTGAAATTGCTACGATTTACAGCTCTAGTGCTTCCTCTGCGACCAGCATGCCAGCAAGATCGACAATTCGACGAGCAGACGACATCCGTTGGCAAGATTTGCTCACGCATTTCAGACAAGTCCAGATGAAGCACGAACGAGCTCGGCGATCCCATATGAACGATTCCGATGGCCAGTCGACAGCTTCAATGCCACTGTCCATGACTGTAAGGCCGTCAAATACAGTCTCGGCGAGGCGGAAAGCGGACCTCGGCCCTTCAGGAGGAACAAGTCGAACAGCGAGCGGCAAAGGAGCTAGTGCAACCAACAGGGCGTCTCCCCTTGGGAATCGGCCCATCAGCCCGCCACTACAGTCTGGCTCAAGTCGATTGCAGAAACGACTACCCAGTGTAGGGGCCCGTCCTCGGGTAGCATAGATGGCTAAGCAAACCAACCATCGCGAAGCGGCCTTGTGGGGTAGGACCGACCGATTAAAATGTTAATGCAGCAAACCTACGCGCTAGCCCGTCGGACTTGTGAGGAGCGCATCCTGAATTTGCTGTCGAATGTGGCATTGTTGACTCTTTTGTCAAGCTTGGTCTCGCTGCGCCTCCTTCCCTGCTTTGATTTGGCTTGCGCGATTGCGGCCGGAACAGCAAACATTCATGCTACATGGCAATCAAGAGGCGAGGTACAGGGATATGGCCGTTGCTTGAAACGCTACAAGGCCCGTACGATCTGAGGCAATGCATCTGAAATGTACCAGACGCCCGACCAGGAGTATGCAGGTCTCGAATCGAAAGTATGTGTGCGTCATACATCAGAATCAAAAGCTAGACAAGATATCCAGCACAATCTATGCTAATAAAGTGAAACAGTAGTAGAGAATTTATCTTGGCCCTTTGTAGGTTTCTTTGTACAGTTCTCCCTCTCGTAATAGACACGGGGACGAAAGGAAGCATCGATGAGGGTTTTGTCCCTTGGAGGTGGCGTATCGCAAGTGGCAAAGGTCGGTTTCGGTGTTGATTTGTTTTGTTACTGTCGGGGATCCCTAACCTGAAAAAGGAGTTGTCCAGGGCGAATGTCAGAAGGTTAGCTGTCAGGCTTGACACGATCGACCATTGACGTCGACATTGAAGAAAATCGGCTTACAATACCTCCATAGGGCGTATATTTTTGAGCATCGGTGGTATGGGTATGACGTCGCCGTATCGCTCCTGGTTGAGGGTCACCGTGTCCAGGCTGAGGATTCGCTCCCATCGGGACATGCACACCTGGCGCAGCGCTGTCAGTCCAGACGTAGGATAAATCACAGTTATTCACAGGACGCTCACCATACGCAGTCGGCGCAGTCTGTCTGCGCCCGGGTGCGACGGGTCTGGGTGGGGCTGGTGGAAACCCAGTTGGAGGGTAGACTTCTTGCAGGAGGCCGGGCACATGTGGGTACGTCGGACGCCCAGAATGCCTGGAGCATAGACCATCGGGCCACTTTGCTCATAGACTGCTGAGCGATATGCAGACGTACGCCCTGGAATGAGAAACCGATCCCTGTGTGACTCATGATCTTCACGCTCCACCAGTACAAGGCTAGCTCTTCAGGATAGAAACACCGACACTCTTCTGCCATAAGTTTTGCATAACCTGCTTTCAGCGAGTCCCACCATCCTTGATCCGGGGCTTCCCACGATCTGCATTGCATGATGTAGCTGTTTAGGCCCTGCTTCCAATATTCAATGGCATCTTGTAGATCCGTCGATCTGATCCTAAATTCATTGATTCGGAAAGGAGGCAATCGCCCCGGCAAAGCATTTCAGAGGCAGACGGTAAATAAGCGGTCAAGAGTGACAAGCTAGTGAGTAACAGTACAAGAACACTTACGGTCTGTGCTAATGCGATTGGTTCGATTGCAAGTTCGAGAAGTTGCCGTTGTAATCGAAGACCGTGTATTTTTTCACTACAGTCATAAGACATTCCGCCTCGGGATCAAGCCCGTCTTGACTTTTCAATGTTGTATACAGTAAATAGATATAGGTCGCTGGACGCCCCGTTAGACGGCGAATTTCATTAGACGGCGAATTTCATCGAAGACTTTTTGTGCCCTGCAAGAATATCGTGGAGGCTCGACAAATAGATCTCCGTGCTGTTCTTGAAATTGTTCAGCAGCTTCGTGGCTAGCGGAAGGTTTCGGCCCGGGTCCATGAGGCGAGAGGTCGGTTGAGGTAAGAACAGCTGGATAGGACTGGTGAAAAGCAAAGCAAGTGTTATAATTCAACCCCTCACTCTTGAACAGCTGAATAGTACTTGTTGGAAGCAAAGCAAGCGTTATACTCCAGCCTCCCTACTCTTAAATACCTACACTGGCTAAACGGCCAACTCGCTAGGCGGTACGAGTTGCTATACTGTCGAACAAGCCATGCACATGAGCACCGCAGAAAGCATACAAGATCGGAGACCAAGGCGAACAGAGTGTGATTCGCCTGCCTGGCGTCAGTCCGACGGACGCGTGACGGTTGGACGCACTCGTGCAGGTTTTTTCTCTGCTGCAGCTCGGCGATACTCTCAAGATGGACCGCTGGCGGAAAGCCGTTCGGTTGGTCCTGGTCCGTTTCCTCCTTTGTGCTGCACAGCCGATCTATTGCTGGATGTGTGCCGCAGGTCCGATTTGCGGGGTATGTGCCGAACTTCCGAGCTCTTGCTGTGCATCCTGAATGTATTGTACGTTAGTCGATCGCACGTGTGACCCGGACGTACGGGGCCGAGATATGGGGGATAGACGCTGTCAAGCTTTTTCCAGAGCTGTCTTGGGCGCCCATCTCGGTGGTTTACTGAATCTTCGGTGATGTTAAGAGCGCACACGCCAGATATGGACACACATGCAAGACATCTCTATCCGTACTCTTTGCATTGATGTTCTGCACCGTCATGACACGAGTCAGCCCAGAGGCAACCGTGTAGCGTATGAAGTTGTTCTCGTAGATAGGAAAAATCTTAGTAGCTGGTTTTTCGGCATAACAACAAGACATTGGCGATCACAATCTCGCCCTGCAGAATAAGTGGAACGATCCTGTAAAGCGGAAGAGCCGTGACGTATGATGATACTGTTACGTCTGACGCCGAGGTGGAGCAGTCTGTATGCTCTTTTTCTTTTCAGCTTGATCTTTGCGCTTGAGCACTTTCCGTAATCTGCGCTTATCCTGCGAAACTTCTTCCATCCTCTTTGACTCTACCATCTTTTTCTTCTCGCCTGCACGATGTACGAAGTTTGGTCAGCGTACATTGCAATGTCCGTAAAATCATTCAGCTTTGACTCACCTCTCTTCAGGTAGAATTCACTCTTTCCTGATTGACGCTTCTCCTTCTCCTTATGTTTCCACTCGGACATGACAGTATCTTGACGACGTTGTCTCTCAGCTTCAGCTTGTTTACTCTGTAACTTTTGCAATTGAGCGGACATAGCCTCCAACTCCTCCATATCCACGGCTCCTTTGCGTTTCCTTGCTGCTGATAATGCGAATTTAATCGACTTGATCTCTTCTTTGCGCGCTTCATCTATGAAAGAGTAAGACGTTCGGAATCGATTATCGTCGAGTTCGCCTGATAACGCATCAAAGCGGGGATCTCGACGGGTCTGTAACCGTTCGAGCACTGAATCAGTACAAGCATGACTAAAGAGAGGAAGATCAATCATTCTTACATCTTTGGTGACCTCCACAACCTGTCTGAAGCGAGGAACAGCTCGCTTGGATGTCATTTCCGTAGGACTAGTGTTTTCAACAGATATATATCCAGACTCAGACGTCAGGACATCAGCGTAAGGGCTATATGAGCACTTAACACATACGCATGCTTGCTATCTCTAGCTTTAGGCCGGGCCAATTTGCCTTGTGCGGTTTTCTGTGACACCTTCGGCAGATCTGGTATTACACCTCGTCGAGATTCTGTGCGGCCCCGGCGAGAAGTCGATGCCTTTACATTGGTGTCTGGCTGGTCTTCGTTACCTGAGCTCGTCTTTCTGTTATTCGAGCCCTTCGACAGCTTGTTGAGTTTCTTCTGGGCTTTGATGAGTGTCTCTAGTGGAATCTGTTGCAGGTCTGCACGGGAACAAGGTGAGCGGGCTTCGGACACATGGGAGGCGTCACGAAGTACCTGCTTGCACACCAGTCAAGAGTCCCTGTTCTTCGTCTGTATCACTCTGCAGGTCGCTTCTATCGTCATCTGGCTGCGACCCCGCTCCATCTTGACTGTCCGACTCTGCGCTGTCGTCCTCCATCTCGCTGTCGCCGACATACTGTGCATAGCTGGGAGCCGCACCGCTTCTGTGCTGCTCGAACTCGTCCTCGCTCTCATGCTGCAGCTCGAGGTCGGATTCTGCCTCTTCGTCCTCTGCTCCATCGTCTTCTTCAGAATTGCTGGACCGTGGTGGCGGAAAACCTTGTCGTCGGCGAGCGGCAGATGAGGGGCCTGCGTGAGTGTCGGATTCAAGATAGCTTCCATGCGATGAAGCCCCATCGTTTGCGTCCAGTGTATCCGTCTTTCCCGACTGCCTGTGCCGCCTGTGTCCGATTGCCGGTTGTTTCCTCGGTCCTGCTGGGTCTGCACGATCAACGCGCGCTCTCGCTTTGCCCTTCTGCAGTGCGTCCATGGCGGATTGACTGCTCGCCAACTGGCAAGTGTACGATCCACGTATGCGAGTGGTGTCGAGGCTACACACTATGGCCTGCGGAGATGCGTGTAAAGTAAGGCCTGGTTGGGCGAGAACCGACAGCTCGCAGGATCTCAAGCACGCTTGTAGCGAGAGCAGGCAGTCGGCCACAGCAATCAACAACGAGAAGAAGCTCCAACAAGCACAGCCTGCATGCACCTGTCCTATCACACCCACAGCATCAGGTCGGCGTCTTCTCGAGAGGCCTGATTGAGTGACTCACTGTTAAACCGGTTTCCGGCTGGACAGACTCACGGTGAGTTGCTGCGGGAATGTTCCGAGGGTCATTGGATTGCCTCTCATTAGTCCGATAACTGCTGGGGTTAGCTCTTCCCTCCAATCTGACTTCCCGTCCGTCGCATCTGAATATGAGCGTCCGCGCTGCTGAGTGCGCCGTTCGGCAGCCTCCTTTGCCTGGTCTGGCTGCAGGTGGCCTGACGGGCCCGCCAGCAACGACACACCTTACTGGACGATGGGGCAACTGGGAGACGAGGAACTGCACAGCGTGCAAAGGGACGGCTGTGACCACCACCCGTGGTGCAGTCAACGAAGACTCGCTCAATACGCTTGTGTTACTTCATTCGACACATTGAACTCCGCTTAGTCCACGGGCCTGGGGTCAGGAAGCATGGCATATTTCGGACAACGATATTTTACATGATGAATCATTTCGACCAACGGGATCTCGTTCATGCTGATTCCAGACGATGAATTTGCAATGGATGAAGGACTCGGTCAGAAAGAAGGGCCTCATGATGACTTCGTTGTGCAAAGGTTATTCTTGACTTACCATCCGTGACACATCCCATGGGTTCGTCCAGCTGGCTGACGCTGTTGCTGTCCAGGTCGGCGAGTAACGGGATTGCTTGGAGCAGAGCCGCATGGTCTGACAGGCATGCCCTGCATTCGTCCCTGCTGTAGGGGTTGAGGCGATCCTGGTCCAGCCTGGTGCTGCTGATGACCCGGTTGGCTGGGCGTGTTCGTGGCTGCACGCGAAGCTCGACCAGCTGTGCTGGCAGGAGGCACTCCCCCTTGCATCATGCCATGGTGTTGTGGAGTCATGGGTCGGGTGGGGTCAGAGCCGAGCCGACTGCAGTGGGCAGGTTGGCTCCTATTACCCACTGGCCGAGTGGGATCTGGGGAACCGTTCGGTTGACTCGTTACGTTGCTGTTACTAGGCATTCCCTGGGCTGGATTAGGACCTCTGCTCAGTGATCGGACAGACCCCGCAGAAGATCCCTGCGCCGTGCTGCCGGTTAGCCCGCGTCTGAGTTGGCAAGCGCGGTTGTACAATGCCACGTCCTCGGGATAGAGAAATCCCATTTCTTCGAAGGCTGTCTTCTTACTCTCTAGATTAACCCATAAGCAAGTCGTTTCCATAGAATAGGGGTGCCCTTGATCAATGTACTTGATGTACGCATTTAGGTCATTTCGCCAATAATTTACTGTCCCCGGTTGTACAGCTCTGTCAAGACATGGATTGTTCAGATTTCGAAAAAAGGACGTCAGGCGGACAGTAAATAAGGCGGGCTGAACAAAACATCAAGCACGTACATCCGCTCTGCTGGTTTTTTACTGCACCTGACTCTCAGGGGACCGTGTGGGTCATACTTTAAGTACTGCATCACCTCGTTCATTAGACAACGGTCTGAAGGCTCCAGCATTCCGGGGCGTGTGCGCAGATATTCGTATTTTCGGGTGGAGGTCTTCGCCCGGCGGTTCAATCTACTCTGATCAAAATCGTTAAGGGGGATGCTAATCTTATTGGCAAGAAGAGCGAGAAATTCCCTCGCCTTGCACCTGAATGACTTGAGACAGCGGGCGTCCTTTGCTTGAGGATCCGTCATACTGAGGTTGTGTTGGGTTTTGATTAGATTATCCGTGTAGTTAGAACGGCAAGCAAGAGCTGCGAGGACTGTCCCGAGATTGACACTAGGTTTCGATCAGAATATCAGTGTGCTGGAGAAAGGAAACAAGAGCTGCGTGGCTGTCTGGCCCTCGATTTTATACTCGCAGTTGCCTCGCGGAAACGTCGCCGGGCGATGAATAGCTGGTATACCGTACAACAAGTGTACGCATCAGCACGTCCGTGCGGCATCTTGACGGTAGGACAAAGGTACAACATGTTGCCGGGTGTCCAGCAACGCATGTAGCTGTCGTACGCGTCCGGACGGGAATCCCCCCTACACTCCGGTTCTGCGGCGGCCCTTCCGAGATGGGTAACTGGCGCAACGGCGGAGGCGCCTTTACACTGGGTCTCGCCCGTGCCGGATATCCGAGCTGACGTAGCGCATCCGAGTCCTGTAAGCTGTGTGACTGCACTTCAATAAAGCGCGAGTGAGTTGCGCCATGCACGATGACTAGAGGGAGCTATCGGATCTTTGACCAGACATGGAGATCTGCCGCAAGTCACGGGCTCGTGGACGCAATGGGGTGGGAAGGGAGTCTATCACAGACTATACGTATCGTGAATGCAATTGCAGTGAGTTGCCCATTTTGCGGCGCCGCGATTCAGAGGGGAACACATTTCGGGATGCTATGGCCTTTCCGCACTGACGAAGTCCTTTTTTCCGATTTCTGTGTGATCTCTGAACAGAGGCCCTGTCAGGTTTGGGGAATGTGTAACGGGTTCCATGGGGTAAAGTGAAAGAGAGAAGGAAGACCAATGTATGATTTTGTTCGAAACAATCTGGAACTGTCATCGTAACAAAGTCTTAGCTAATTCTAGCCGACGTATAGACGTCTATAGTGCTTGGGAACCGCAATGATTCACCTTCTATACTAAGAGAGAATGATTGCCGAACGTAAGCGATAATGATTAGTCCCAGGCTGACTCGGAGTAGCCCAAGCCACCACAATCAATGAATATTAACTCCTCGGCCGACCTTGCCAAGGTCCGCGTGCTTGCCAACCTGACCTGATGCCCGGCAGTCAGACTGTAGTCATTGCGGCACAGAACTGCCATACGCACGGCATTACCTGTTCGTACAAATCCCACGGACTCGGAGATGGCGCAGCGACCAGAGAATGACATCAACATTCGACAACGCGGGTCTCTTAACCGCCTTCGACGAAGTGACGGCGCCACAGGCGCATGCAGGTCTGCGGGCGGGTGGTGGAATTACCTTCGGAAGCACCTGCCCCGAAGATTGTAACCTGTCGGCTATGATTCGCTGGGAAGCCTGCTGGTTTGGGGGCTTTGCCGGGCACGCCTTCGGATGGTACCACCGCATTCCTGGCAGCCTGGACGCTGTTCTAAATGGTGTACATGGTAGTTGCCGTCCGGGTAGCCAAGGCTGCGGAATCTTGCAAGCTCCTGCGCGGAAGTTCCATAAGGCCCGTTCTGCAACTTGTGTGGGGTCCCGAAGCGTCCAAATGCTGACGCTGTCAGGAGCTGTCGCGAGAGATATGAACGCGGACGGCCTCCACTCTTGCCCACAGAGCCCGGGCTTATCAATCGCGCCACGACCTTTGGAGTTGAGGCGGTCAGCCTTGAGTCGTCCAAGACAGCGAACTTTCCACGCGTGGTGGAGATGGGATCGGAGTAGGTTTTGGCTGACAGTCGCTAACCGCCGGCCGTCTGCGCAGGTTGGCGTTAGCGGACCTACTCATGCTTTCTGTATTGTAGGCGTGTGATGAGTGGTGACTCGGAACTGGAAATGTATAGCAGAGGGATTGGTTGTGTTGCAGTCATCCAGACTTGCGGTGTCACTCGCCCTACTAGAGGGAAAAGACCGACGTGACTACAGCAACATAGTAAACAGAATGAACAACATCGTGAGAGTACTCTCGGGATACAGTAATCTAGTGAATAGACCAGAGCACTACTGTCCAGTTGCCCGTGGCCAGCTCTGCGAAGTCCAAATCCTCGCAATAAAACCCTGATCGAGAGACCGAGCAGCTTTTGACCGCGATGTCAGCTCTTCCTCCACCCGTCTCTGTGGCTCTCTGCACATTACACACACCAGCAGACACGGAGCTGAATCCGCACAAGTATGCCATGGTGAGCCCTGCTGGACCAGCCAGCGGGAACAGCGGCACGCCCGGTCGCAGCCTCACCCCATCCAGCTATCACCAGCAATTTGCCGCCACCGCTGGGAAGAAACGCATCCATCAGCAAGCTGGCTCAGCAGGCAAGCATACGGGGGACAGAGCCGTAAACAGTTCGAAAAAGAGCAAGCTCTCGCAATTACCTACCGCAATGGGTGGCACCTCTGGCCCCGGGCCCGCTATCATGCTCCCCGGCGTGCCTGGAAAGGCGAACACAAATGGCTTCAAGCGCGGCATATACCTCGCATTTGTGGACAATGCTTTACAAGAGAAAAACAAGGTGAGACTCACCTTGTCAGGATCGTCTGGCATTCTAACGTAAGATTCGACTTCACGTTTCAGGGTCGTCCGGACCCATACAATGAGCTAGTTGCGGAATTCAAAGCGCAATTGCTACCAGTTAGTGCGAGCTCTTCAGCTCCGTTGTCTGTCCCAAAGAGCGGAACTACCAATATCAAGTTACTCATTGAAGCTTTGACGCACGTCGTTGCTCAGCTCGATCGCTCGCACTCTTTGCTTGTGGATTCAGTTCTCTCCCTGCCATGGACAGCGATGGATGAGGGTTTCGTCAATTCACATATGCGCTTCGTACGAGCTCTCCTCACGTCCCGATCAGAATTCGTACAAATCGCGCTGGAAAAGATAGTCAAGGGCTTGCGCTTTCGTAAGAATAGCCTAACATAACATCTGCTGAGTGCCACCTGACCCTCCTTGTCCGCTAGAACAAAGCGCGGCTTACGCAGCTGAGACTGCGAATCCCGACACAATCACCCGCCGGCAAACATACGAGCGGCTACACACTCTGCTCAGCTCTCTTATCTACCTTATTCCCACCTTACCAACCGCGCTGTGGCCAACCCTCAACAAATACTTCCCACATAAACGAGAAAGTCGAAACTCTCAAGTTGTCTTTATCTCGAATGCTCTCCGGATAGTCGAATACTGTCCACAGCTAGGTGAAAATGTGCTCACAGCCATCATTGTTCGAGCTCTGCAGATCGACGTAGAAATACAAGTTGATATTGATGATCTGGAAGACGACGAAGGAGTATTGGATGAGGAAGTATTTGGATTCAGTCTGGAAAATCCATTTGACCGCGTTGTCGGAGATGAAGATGATTCAGATAGCGACTCCGATGACGAAGAGGGCACAATGAACCCGGACGATATCTCGTCAGATGACGGCGACAGCGATGATGGTGAAGCAGATATCCCTCCGTCTGAGGAAGTCGAGGCCAGCGGTGATAAAGCGGACAAGGTTCTCTCAGCCAAAGTCATCAAGAGATTGAAAGAGATGGCAGCTAAGCTGGACGCTATCCTGCTCGTGATGTTCAAGTTTTTGGAACGGACACGGTCGAAATCATCGCTCTTCGGAACAAGGCCTGGCCTCATCAAAAGTGCTTCACAACGTACGCTTCCCGGCTCACCGATAGCTTTCGCTCTAGAGTCTCCTCGTGCAGAGCCTGAGGAGAATGAAGCCGCCGATTATTTGGCATCTCATAATCACGCTCTTCTGCAAAATGTGGTGTATCGGGTTCTGCTTTCAGCGTTCGAAGAGAAAATCCTCCGTACGTTTCAAACGCGGCATACTCAATTCGTATTGTTCTGGTATGCGTCGCTATCACCGGAATTCGCGGACGAGTTCACCGGTACCCTCCTGGGTCGTGTTGTGAACGACGAAGAAACACCTACCGTAACGCGCGTAGCCGCTGCAGGCTATGTCGCGAGCTTTATCAGTCGCAGCAGTCACATAGACGGCAGCACGTCTAGACAAGTCATGTCATTGCTGTGTCAATGTCTCGATTCGGAATTAGAGCAAGTACGGTTTGCAACGCAAACTGGACCGATTACTGGACCAGAGGCGGATAGACTCGTCAAGAGTAGTATCGTTTTCTATGCTGTTGCTCAAGCAGCTTTCTATATCTTCTGCTTCAGATGGAGGGATTTTCTGGATGAAGCCGAGGAGGAAATTGAGTTTCTTGAAGGTATTCCTGCGAAAAGAAGGTGGATGCTAGAGCTTGAAAGCTTGAAGATGGCCGTCAATAGCCCCTTGAACCCCCTGAAGGTGAGTCGTCACAGATCGCTCTTCAGCTTCTTAATCTAATTGAGTTACACCCTTCCGTACTACAGATGTGTGCGCAGACTGTCGTTTCGCAATTCGCTAGAATGGCACACAAAACCGACTTTATGTACTGCCACTCCATAATCGAACAAAACAAAAGACAGTCGCGGTCACGCACTATCATGAACATTGTCAACTCCGACTCCTCCCCGTCAGTCGTAACACCGACCGTGGAAAAGCCATATGGACTCCCTCCAGCTGGGCCCCCGCGCACTGCGAGCCAGTCCTCCCAACAAGCATTAGCCGAGCAAAGTATTGTTCACGACACACTCCGCCAAGCGCAGATCGATTCGCACTTTCCCTTCGACCCTTTTAAACTGCCGTTATCAGCTCCTTTCATTCAGGGCATATATAGAGACTGGGATGGGGGCGGTTTCGACGATGATGAGTCCGATGAAGACGATGAAGAAGCTGGAAACGATGACACTGATGACACGTCTACGGAAGCTGGGAACAGTACGCGCGCAGCAGAGGACGATGACGATTCGAGCATGCAAGCTAGCAGTATGGACAGCGATGCCATAATGCAATCGTTGCAACCTTCGTATGCGTCTGGAGGCATTACTATCGAAGGGGCAATCGATCCAACGCTTCTCGGCGGAGGCGAAGAGGACATCAACTTCTCACAATCGTTCGAAGCCATGAGCGTATCTCCTCGGCGTAGTAATTTACTGTTTTCACGGTCCTAGCGTCCTCTCGTTTGAATAAATATAGTCTTTCGTTCATCTCCGCTCGGCTTTTCGTTCCGCCTACTGTTGATATAGCGGTACGCGTGAACACGTCTGGCATATTCATTACATTATCGTCTTGGTGTTTGTAGCTCAAATTAAGTATCCTGCAATGTAATCTATTTCCCAAATCCAGTGCAACCCCCAACCTCGATTGCCTTTTCGTCTGCCATTGACATCCTTCTACCGACGACCAAAACAAGCATGGCGTGTCGAACTGCTATAGGGCCCCTCAAAAACTGTGTGAAAGCTGCATCGCTGGGATCCGGCTTCCCTGCTACATTATTGGGAAGCAGATGGGCCGCCAATGTCAGCAGGGGCATTCAGACTGCTGAAAGATCGCGGTGGCAGTCTCCAAGCTCCAGTGTTTCGTTTTCAACGGCAGCAGCCAGGCGAAGCGTCTACGATGAGTGAGGAAGAAGGACCAACCTCACCACACTGCCCGTCATTTCGCTGACCAGCTGCTGGTCTGCAGCTTTCGAAATATATTCGATGACGCCGAACGCCCTCCGGTCATCGTAGATTCATGTTCCGAAACAAGCTTCAAGTTGACAGATGGAATCATTCTGCCTTGTAACGCAGTATTCCACAATGGAGTCGCGCTGATGTGGGATACGCCGCCTGCCTCCTTCGACTGGAAAGGATGGAACAAAGAGATGTTCGAGATATTCGAATTCACTTCGCCAAAACCAGGTGAGCTCAATCCACATCAGGATCTGTACACAGCTAAGCCAGAATATGCACCGCTGATCTGCCTATACAATTGTGCAGACATACTCCTTTTCGGGACAGGAAGGCATACACTGCCGCCACCTGCTTTCTTACGCCCCTACCTCAATTCACTTGGTATCCAGCTTGATGTAATGGATTCAGTCAGTAGCATTTCATCTCAGGAAAGCCTTTCGAACGTTACTGATCCGTACTTCTGTCCTGTGCGTTTTCCAGCGTAACGCGTGCTCTACCTTCAATCTACTAGCAGAGGAGGGCAGGAGAGTGGCTGCTGCCGTCCTGACGTTGACGCCGATGGACTCAAGAACTGGCGCGCCAATTGAAAAGCCACAATAGCAGCCAGGCTGCAAACCGGTTCGACGGGATACTTGATTTATCTACACTGTATTTTGGGTGTTCGCTGTACAAGCCATGTAGCTACAATGTTCGCACTCTACATACCAAAGTTACTGGGCCTCATGTTGATGAACAGGGACTAATGTTCCACTTGTACCGCGGCCCTCATCTCTTCCTTCCGTCGCTACGCATCCACCTGACAATCATGATAGCAGATTCCTGACCTAATGTGTAAACGGCATCATAGTCTGGGTCGAACATGGCAGTATGGCTGGCGCAGATACGGCATACCTTAGCAAGTGTGGAAGACATTAGGCATTGAAGATGTTGCAGGTAGACTTACGCTTCTATCTCGCTCTTCGCCTTGAAATTCTTGCTTGCGGTGAAACGCTTTTGCGCCCTAATGTATGATTCGGGAAGACTTGCTAAAGAGGGCAAGATAATGAAAGTTCTGTCTGCGCCTTCCAATTGTGTATAAAAGCTGGGGATCTTCCACTCAGCTGAGTACGCGAAGGAATGCAGCCACAATTAGGGCGATGGCGATTAGTCTACCTACCAGAAAAATTGAACGTTGTTCTCGTCAAGCTCAAGCAGCTCTTCCAAGCGTTCTCTTAATTCTGAGGTCTTGAAAAGTACACCAACGAATTCCAAGTGTGAGGTCACCCATAATTGACTGTTTTGAGCTGTATCCACTATCTTTTGGCGACCGTACCAAGCTGTTCCGGCAGCGGCGGCGAATCTATGTTACAACCATTAGTTTAGGTGTTCGAACCGGGCTTGCGACGGAGGGAGTAGCACTCACGCTGCTGCGCCGGCTGCTGCATAACCGTATTTCTGCCAGGCAGTTCCTGCGTTGGCCATATTGCTGGTCGCAGCTTTCCCAGCTTTGGCGAGTTGATCTGTAAGATCGGAAGTATCATCCTGATTTGCAGCTTTTTGTTTTCCTTTCGCCTTTGAGCTGGCGGAACTCGTATGCGATGCTGTACTTCGTGTCGATGATGCGCTTGAACCAACAGATGCAGTGTTGGCCTTATTACTGTTGAGGAACGCCCAGCCTACTCCAACGGAGGAAGCTACTGCTTGCGCTTGCTGCACATATCCCCATGCATCAGTTGCAGAGTTCTTGAATGTCCCAGGGTGTACACCCAGATCTATATAGGTATACAAGCTCTTTAGTGTCATTATATGGGTATCCTGGCAAATGGCTTCTAGGCGAGCTTACAGGGCGTGTCATATGCAAGAACACCGACTATCTTGGGCCATATCTCGTCTGGCTTCCTTGGCACACTGTCGCCTCGCCTCTTGGCAACGGATCTTGCAAAGTCAGCCACCACTATTCCACCCATGCTGTGGCCTATAAGAACGACTCTTGCAAGCTCCTTCTTGCCGTCTGGCGACTTTGCTGCAGTGGCCATCTCCAATTCGGCGACCTTGGTAGTCAGCCATTCGCCGAAGCTATGCACGCATTGTCCAAGTTCTCCCCGAGTCGCAAAGGCTGGATAGACCCAAGCATGCACGTCGGATTCGGGTCCAAAGGTCGATGATATGCTGTGCTGCAGGCGACTGGGATAGTCGCCGAATGTCTTGTCGTCGCCTTTGAACCCATGCACGAAGACGAGGACAGCAAGACGGGGATTGTCCCTGCTGGTTTTTGACGACGAGGACGTGGATGTGGATGCGGCCGACGTGGGCGTCGGAACAAGGGCGAAGTCATCGTCGCTGTCAACCTGCATCTTCTCGGAGAGCCGAGGCACCTGGCTCTCTCATACGCTTGCGGGCAGTGCGAATCCGTCGACCATCTGTTGTACTCGGTCCTGCGTTGGGTAAGCTGCCAGAGTGAAGCGAGGCCGGCGACTTCGTCACGTTTCCGATCACCGCCCGCTTTCTCGAGCAGGCTGCAATGGCCCGGGTTATATTCCAACTACAATCAACAAGTGAAGCTGCCCGATACAGGCACCATTCCGCCCATCAAGGGACCGCACCAGGGACGACTGCTGTCGACCGCACTGGCTGTGGCCGCAAACCGCTCCTAGTCAGCCGCGGGTGGCAGGCAGAAAGACAAGCCAGCCACAGCAAGACCATGCCAAAGCCCTCGCTATCGCAGAAGCTGGGTAAGAGACCGTCGAGAAGCTACCTCAGCGGACTCAGCGATGCAGGAGGAAGCGTCGCCGACAATGCTTCTGTCCTCTCCTTTCGCTCCGGCGAGAGCGGGACCAGCCTGAGACCGGGAGCAGTAGAGCCTGATGGTGACATAGGCCTCGGAAATGCCAGTGGGGCCAGGAAAAGGTACTCCAGCTTGTCGGCAATGAAGAGCACTCCAAGATCGTATGCTGCCTCCGATGTCGGGATGTCCTATGGAGCGTCTTCGTCCAAATTAAGGCCATCCAACTCAGCCAACTTGCAGAGCGATAGATACTCACCTGCAGGAGACAAGCGGCGAAGCGTTACTTTCGGGGACCTCAATCCTGCACTCTTTAATGAGCGAGATAATCTGGAAATCATGTCCGATATTGGAGGCTATGGACGATCCAACCGCAACCGAACCTTTTCTGCCGCCTCATCAATAGATGGTGGTTCTGATGCAGGAAGTACCATGTCCATGAGCAGGAGATTGTCTGTAAGGAGAGGTAGCAGGTCTGAGAAAGTTACGCAATCAGCACAACAAGCCAATTCGATGGGTTTGTGGCACAATAATTTAGGAGGGCCAGGCCTGGTTCGACTGTCAGAAGCTTCTGGCACTGTCACTTCCACAAGCACTCCAGCTACAGCAATCGTCCAGCGCAAGAGTACTCTCGGTAGTCCCAAGAGATTGATAGACCGAGACCCTCAACCTTCCAGGCGTTATACCTTGCAGCCCTCTACGACCGGCGATGGCCAAGCAGGACCAACTGCTTCGCAGAATATAGCCGCTTCGAGCCATCTCGGTATACCCAAGGATGGAAGAGCTAGTCCGACGTCCTCCAGAGACTCTTCACCTCCAAATTCCGAAGCCTCATTTGCCATGCGCACGAAAGTACGTTCAAGCCATTCCCAAAAGCAAAAGCATCTGTCAGGGCTCGACCCAGCTTCTTCTGGAGCTACGGCACCAGGAAATTTGAACGGATCGGCGAGGCCTGCAGATCTCAAAAGATCTGGTTCCGTATCCTCAACTGGAAGCAAGAAGAGTACAAGATCGACAACCTCTACTTCATCAGCTGCAAAGGGCAGCAGGACAAAGACGTTGGACCTGCATTCGGATACACTGAAAAACAACTTAATGAACATGCCGACACCACCTGCTTCTCCTTCGAAGAAAAAGGTAAGGTTCGCTTGAGCTGCATCTGGCATGTTCCGCCTGCTGACGACATGCATACGCAGCGCACACCCGAGCAGGTAGTAGAAGCTCTAGCCAAGGCAGGCCTACTTGAAAGGGTGATGGAGGTAGTACAGGAAGCAGATGAAGAGGATTCAGGCGTGTCAGGGACGGAGGAGGCTTCTCAGGCTGCAAGAGCTACCCGACAGGCGACCGTGCTGCCCACTGAAACACAACCACCGCATTCGCATGCCATGTATACCACTCAGACACCAGCGCCCGCTGCGTCTCAGCCAACATCACAATTACCCATTGAGTACACGCCCCCGACTGTTGCCACTGAACCCGAGTCCGAGCCTACACGAGAGGAACTGGTCCAGACTCCGGCGTCAGAGTTTGCAACGCCTCCCAGTACGCCGCCCGATACACCCACTGCTGAAGAAGCCCCAAGCGGAGCCGCATGGTCGTCACCACCCAACGGAGCCCAAACACCAAAACAAGCTCAACCGGTTTCAATGGTATCACAGGAAACCGCATCTCATACTCCGAAGCCTCAAGGATCGCCTCTTCTATCGATACCGACAGGACCGGTCAAGCAGACCGATACCATAATCAGTGCTGGCGCGATACCAGTGCCGACTATAGGCAGCGAACCGCCAGTGAGGCTCGAATCACTCACGGCCGTGTCGACATTCGTTCCTCATTTGGTCTCCCGTACATTGCAAGGCACTGTACTCGTTTTAGCTCTTCATGACCTGGCTATGGTGTTTGCACGCCTAACATGGAATAACTGGGCCAATTACGAAGAAGTAGTCGCTACACCAGCCACAAGCTTGTCCGCGGCTGAAGGTGGAGAGCCCAAGCGGTATCACTTTACGTGGTCGCTGCCACCCGGTACGAACGGTTCGGATGTCCAGCTGGCCTTGCGTCTGGAAGACGGGAATACGAATCAGGTACATTGGGATAATAACAATGGCCAAAACTACTTTGCATTGCTCTCTCCCATCCAGAAACGCACACCTCCTCCAGGCGCGACAACGACCGGAGCACAGACGCCTACTGCTAGCGGCACCGCAACACCCACATCCGCAGTTAGTCAGGAAAGCGCTACTTCGATACCTCCCAGAGTCTATCTAGTTCGAACAGAATCGGATAATTCGAAGGAAACGAACGTTTTATACGATCCAAATAGGCGGTCGTTGGTCGTTGACGGGCACGTAATGAATGCCGTGCCAGGCTCGCAGACACATCAAACTGCCATCCCAGTTACAACTGGTGCACATGTCTCACACAATGGCCCGCCTGTGCACAACATGAACATCGAGACTGCTTCTACGGGATCCCAATACTCTGTACCTACACCGACCGCCTCCGTTAAAAATGGTATAACACCCTCGCAATCAGCAACAAACGGTGGAATGCCTAGATTTGTAACCCCGGAGGAGGTTGCCGCGGTAGAAAGAGCTGCGCTTAATACGAGTCTACCACCATCAAGGACGCACAGTATCTCTAGCAGAGCGAGTGGAGATAGTTCGAACGCTCCATTTCACTACCCTTCTCGCGCCGGTGCGTATCAAGCATCTGTACTACAACAACAAAGCAGTCTGCGTCGTCGCCAGTCGAGGGATATGCAGGCTACTCCGGAGATGCCGAATATCATGACCGCCTTTGACGATCGACAGCGTGTGGGAGCAGGGCCAGACGATTTATCAGGCATATATATGTCACAAGGCCGCAATGTCAGCAACACCTCGATGCCCAATGGTAATGGACATCTTGTGCAACCAACTTCGGAAAGTGGGTCTATGGGTGCTGGATCACAGGCCGCCATGTCTGTAACGACCGTCCCTTCTACACAATGGGTCAACACAAAGACGGAAGTGAAGCCATTTTCGATGTCGAGGCTGACAAGCGGCAACACTACCCTTCCCACGTCAAACTCAACAATGCGAGCTTTGACGCTGACTTCGAACGCGGCTCAAACGCTGGGGCGCTCCTTCTGGCGCAATAATACGCAGAAAAGCCTTCGACAAACTCCGAAATTACCTGATCATCTCAACGGCAACCTCAGTACTTCGGCCACGATTACCTACTCCAATCTTACACCTGTACCGCACAAGGTCAGAGGAGATGAGTGTCTAGTCCAGGTCTTCGCTTGTGCCATCGATTTCTGGGACCGAGCAAAGGTGGAAATCTTGCATACAAGGGGCCAGGGTTACGGATTCGTCCCCGGCAGAGCCTTCGTTGGTAAAGTACTGGAGTGTGGTGACGCTGTTGATGCCAGAAAAGTGAAAAAGGGAGACTTTGTTTATGGACTGGCAGACCTACGAAAGGTGAGCATCTGAAACCCAGCAGGCGAACCGGCAAAAATAGCTGAAACAGATAAACTGTCCAGTCTGGTGCGCTCGCCGAGTACATTACTGTCCAACGTGGCATGCTGTCACAAGCGCCTAATGGCGTTCTTAGCTTAGAACAGATAGCCGCAGTAGCCTTGTCAGGCATCTCCGCCTTCCAGGCAATGGACGAGTTATGCTCGACCCTTCCCCGCGGCTCCAAACTCATCATTCTGAATGCACATGAAGGCGTTGGCGCCTTGGCCTTACAGCTGGGCCTTAGTCTACGCCCGGGAGGCGATCTCTGGATGATAGGCCACTACCCTGCCGATTTCTCAGACGGAGACGCAATATTGAGACAGCTTGGAGCATCAGAAACACTCAGCGGAGACCCGGTGGCAGCCTTGCAAAGCTTGAGAGAATCGACATACGACGCGGTGCTCGATACTATTGGAGGGCGGAAGCTGTACGATGCTTCCAAGCGCATCCTACACGACGATGGCTACTTTGGTGAGCTTGACCTCAACCTGGAGGAGCCTTCTGCACGGGCTAATGTGGTTCATGTCACCTTTGTCAGTAACGACCGTTGGTGACGCGTTGTCAATGCCGACAGCCAAAGCAAATTGGCGCAAATCGCTCAAAGCGCTCTTCAAGAACAGAGACAGAGTGAGTACTACGAACGTATTTAAAACGGTGGGCCGAGTCTAAGCTGACCTACATTTCTTGTAGAAAAACATCATGTACTGGTTCCCCAGCGTGGACGCCGATGCACGTGCCGCATTGATACGGCTTCGGGAAATTGCAGAAACAGGACAGCTCGAACCTGTCGTCAAACGAGTTTACAAGTTTGAAGATGGGCCGAATGCTTTCCAAGGCCCCAGTGAACAGGCAGTTATTATGCTTCTTGACCAGGAGAAGCTCGCAAACGGCAACGGCTCTTAGTGTGCCATGGATGGAATGATACACGACATTAGGCTTGTTATATGAATACACGAGTGCTATAGGTGACGAAGTGTCACCTGCTGAACGCAGACATGATGACGATACATATATACGTATTGTAACCAATAATCACAGCTTGTAAGGTAGCCACATTGTTAGATAAGAATACGACCAATTTATGAACGACATGTTGTTATGGGTGGAATAAAGGAACATGCTATACCAGGGAAGATCACAGTGATACCGACACATTAGATTGCCTTCTATCGCTCTAGCTCTTGTAGTAGTACATCCTGGACTTTCTCGATCGGCCTAGGCAGCGTTGCCCAACTCAGTCGCACGCTTGCTGGCTTCAATCAGTGTGGACAC
This sequence comes from Cystobasidium pallidum, assembly GCA_001599955.1. NCBI lineage: Eukaryota > Fungi > Basidiomycota > Cystobasidiomycetes > Cystobasidiales > Cystobasidiaceae > Cystobasidium > Cystobasidium pallidum. The sequence goes on from BCIL01000004.1 coordinate 710,359, forward strand.
ATTATAGGCCGCAACAATGTCGAAAGCGCAGAGTACGCCGCCGTACGGCCAGGATCTTCCACCTCCAGGAGGCTTCGAGCATGTGCGATACCGACGCAACCTGCCCGTTCGAGGGCCTGGAGGAGCCGTGGTGTTCGGAGGCATCTTTGCGATTTGCGCCTTTGGATTCTGGAGATTAGGACAAGGTAACCTGGAGCGAAGGTAAGTCGGTCTTTACACTACGTTAGACGAGGAACGTGTCTGATACTCTTCTGCTCTTGCTGGACCGGCAGAGAACTGCAACGAGAAAAGGCGTGGTCAAGAATCCATCTCGTCCCGCTCATCATGGCCGAAGGCGACCGAGACGTATATAGACGCTCGCAGGCAGCACTGGCGAGAGAAAAGGAGATCATGAAGGATGTCGATGGGTGGGAGGTAAGCTATGCCGTGCTCTGGCGTCGGGACGTGTCAAAGCTCCCTCGCTGGCTGTGTGCTTTCCTCGCATGCGGCATTGGCTGATTGACCTTGCTGTGTCTCTCACCCCTCCAGGCCGGAAAGTCTGTCTATAACACCAAGAAGTACACGCCAGCCACCATTGTAGTCTTATAGGTTGCTCAACCTGCACCGTAATCGAGCTTGTTACATTTATTGATCTCCAGGCAGACACATCCGCACACTTGCCGACTGAAGCCTGCTGCATGCAGTCGGAACGGCCATTTACAGCATGTACCGACGTGGAGATGCGAGACTCGCTGGGCAGGGGATAAGTATTTGGATAAAGTGCAAACCCGGCATTGTTTCGCAAAGAACAACATACTAACGATACGATGAACAACCCAATGCTTGTTATGCAAAAAAGTATGGCTACAAGGAAGGATCACTTCGAGTATCATTAGCAAGAACCTGGATGCTATCTTCGTCCAAGAACTGCGCCAGCGATAGAATCTCCTCGCGTCTGTAGATCTGCCCTCGCACTGGCACGCTACTCGAGCGTTGAGGTTGCTGACCACCTGAAAGAAGAGTTGAAGTACCCGAGGAAGTACGCCCTGCAGGATCTCCGGTAGTATCGGCACCGGGGGAGTAGTCTAGCGGAAAGGAGCGTCTCGACAGGATCGGCGCGCGAGGCGGCACGATACTCCTTCTGCCATCCGGGGCGATGCTTGGTACTCGCGACGAACTAAGGCCAGGTGACATGGTACCCAGCCCGGCAACGCTACTCGAAGAGCCTAAAAGCTCATTGACAGCGTCACCATCCATAGACGTCGCGCTTAACATCGGATCTGAACTTGGCGAGAGCAAAAACCGAGGTAATTCCGCAATGGCAGGTGTTACTGCCGCCTGTTCGTCGCCATGTGTGTATGATTGGCCAGAATCTGCACTTTCTCTGGCCAGCCTGGAAGTCTGACGTGAATTCCGAGAGAAGTCCTCGAAAGAATCAGTGTCTCGGAATTGGGGCGACGCTTCCCGCTCTGGAGCTACTTCACTGCCCGGCCAGCCGAACAAGGTATCGAGTTGATGCCTGTGCGCACGTAGTTCACGATTGGAGAAATAGGCTGCATCGGATGGCTCGTTTATGTTTATAGGCCGCGATATACTCAATGGCGAGCGTGGTTGAAGTACGCTGACTGGTCGGTTTGTTGTGCGAGGCAGGAGAGCATTGGCTGCATTCGCAGCTGCTGTTGTATTGGGTGGAGAAGATTGCTGCGCTCTATTGGCATGAAAGCCAGAGCGTCGAATCGAATTATTCCGTTGGAGCGGACCGTAGTTAGCCCTGATGGTATCGCTACTTGAAGTTCGAGTTTCACCAGAGATGGACGGCAGATTTGAGAAGTCGCCGCCCACAATTATAGGAATAGACGACGAGTCGTTCTGAGCCGATGCATCTCTATCAACGTTTTCTGTTGCAGTGCGAGAGAAAGAAGTACTGAAATAGCTGGGGTAAGATCGGTTATTATTTGCGATGTTTCGCTGCTGTTCAGCCCGGTCCATCAGGTCTCGCCGCCGTTGTTCGAGGCGTTGCAATATGCGGAGCCGTGATGCTGATGTGGTGGGTACACCCGATGCAGCATTTATCGTAGAGAGCCTTGTAAGGTTCGTTCGCGTAGTGTCTCTCTGTGCCTGTACGGCTGACAAAGCGCGCTCAACCGTGCGGACACGGGTATCTCCATTGTGTTCAGAATCGCTATCGGATTCGGACCAGCCGGTACTTGCTTCATGGCCAAAGGCGGTATTGGGGTTGAGGTCTGGCCAGTCTAAGCTATCAAACAGCGGACTGAGTTGATATCCGCGCGATTCCTGCTGGCCTGGGACGAGACCAAGCATTGGCAACGGACTTGCGACTTGTCGCTGGGCATCCGCGATGATAGCATCATACTCGTCAGAGGCTTCCCGGTGTGACTGTAGCTGTGCTCCGTGGGCTGGTTGCTGCCGTGCGGGATCTTCCGCATTCAAGTAACGCCATCCTTGTAGACGTTGAGATAGAGACGGTACTTCTCCGCGCCAAGTCCGTCGCGCCTGCTCACCCGATTCATCGCGACGTGCAGCTGCCGCAGCTGCTACAGATGAGTAGGTAGGCTGATGGTATTGACGAGCCTCTTCTATCGCTTGCTTTCTGCTTCGAGCACGCGTGAAGACGTCTTGGACTATGATATCTATCGCCTTTTGTGCCACTGGGTCTTCAGCATCCAGCAACTGTACGAACTTCTCGTACGACATTACAGGACCTTTGCCTTTCGACTCGTAAGGCGACTCAAATGCCCTATCACTGCGATAAACAGGTGCGCCAAGCAAGCCAGGTTTGTTGGTGTCGAAGTGGTGCATTTTGGTGGCGTAGGTATTGGAGCCCAGAACGTTGGAACAGGTGGGAAACGGAAGGACACGGCAAGCAGTTCAGTAGGAGTTCATGTAAGGCTGTAGTATACACAAGCCGCTTTCGCATGCAGCTTGTTGTCCCATACGCGGACGACGAGACATGACTGACAGTAGCTTTCGCATCTTTGATGTAAGGACATCGTCGACGCCGGTCGAGTTCAGGCGGCCCATGACCAGGCCAAGACGACGTGCGTTCGTGGGTCACTGATATCTCTTGATAGTTATGTCCGGTTACACTTAGAGCCTGTGCCTGACTACTACCGTGTTGGTCAAAAGTCAAAAGGCCGGCGGCCTGTCGGTCCTACCCGCATTACCGCCTCCTTCCAGGGTCCGCTTTCTATCAACACACTCGCGCCTCGCTGGGTCTAGCTGGAGAATGTAGCGGGTCCATCAAACGCAGCTACAGGGCGTACATTCTCCAGCTAGACTCTGGCAATTACACTTTGCCGTGCTGAGATCCGCTTGAGGGCGTTTGATCAATTCCAGCATCCAGGCTGGTTTTCGCGAGTAGAACAAACGACACAAGGCGTGGATTCTGCTGTCATCACTGTTACAGTCCACAAAGACTATATCAGTAGTATGTCGGTACTGCTGATGGATCGCCCGGAGGCTTCTTGGTTCCAAGATTTGTCGGGACTGCCCGCCTACAAAAGATGTGAGAAAGCTAGATATATGGAAGTGCGGTGCCACTTCAACTCAAGTGAAGATGTTGTACTATAGCAAACAGCTATTACATCATGTTCCGGAAACTACCCCATCCACAGGGTTGCATTCGTGTCTGTTGCCAAGAACTTGTACCCCATCCAACGACTTTTCTGCCAACAGCGTTTTCTCAGGACAGTGCTGTCGGGCAGTAAGTCTGCGTGCCAAGTCTTTGGAGTCCTCTGTTCCGACGAAGGTGAAAGCACAAGCTATTCCCTCATCAGATTTGTCATCCCTTGAAGCCTGCAGTCCTTGACTCGTAGGTGCAAACGACTTATTTGAGCTGGAAGGCTTCTACTTTGTCCTTAACTCCGACGATATAGGATTCCTGTATCCTTTGCTTGGTGACTTTCTCCTGGATCTTACATTCCACGACAGCATTTCCGACAATTACCAGCTTTGGCTGGTTGGCTGAGGCTGCGGACCAGTGTTCTTCAAGCTTATATGTGCATGCGCCCTGCTATGGACTCGACACCTTAAGTAGAGATACGAAACGACCTACCAGGCTTCCGCAATCAAGGTCCCCGTTGTGAAGACTTCCTCGGAACGCTTGCGAGCCAAAAACATTGACTGAACCATCACCTGGATTAAGTCTGAATAGCTACATAACAATGCCCGAGCCTTTCTTTGTGGTCAGATCTGTGACCGAGCTGTGGCCCGTCAAACCCCACCGCACTCCCACCTACATGGGCACTAATGATATAGCAAGATCAAATGCCCGAAGTGGGGCTGTGTCATTCGCAACGATGGTAGATGAACGTAGATTGTTATAAATGGTTACCTACAAGACCAAACTCATATAAAGGAGCGAAGATTTGGGATGAGCGGCTTCTTGTGACCGCACGCCTGTGAAGTACAGTCGAACGGGCGGGACCATTCCTGCTTAGATCAGCCCTTCCGCATGATTTTGGCGAGACAATTTCTGGCTTGAGAAGAGTTGATGCTCACTCGCTGCCTCCAGACTGTAGCGGTTCATACCATCGAGGCGGCGACGAGAACTGTTTGGAGGCCAGACGGCAGCAAGTCGAGGCCGGGGCCGAGTTGCAATCTACTGACCTGTAATCTTCATTGTTGGAACGGTCGCCAGAGGGTGACTGTATGAGATGCCTGCGCGTTTGTAGCATGTACAATTGCGCAGCGGTAGAGGAGTCGCAGGGTGCACCCAAGCGCCAACAAATCACATACTCAGCATTGACCTCGACATAGAAGAGGACGGACACCAACACCGTGCCGGTACGTAGGCCCGTACGTATTACGGCAGTCACTCGACCTCAGGGTCCGGAGTAAGGTGGAGGTGACCGGCGTTGGTGTTGCTGGTAGGCCGGTTGCTTATCGCCGGTGACCTACTTTGTACCCATGACTGAGGTTAGGACATGTGTTTGTGACACAGTAGAGCGAAGGAGGTAGGGAGGTGAAACGAAACGAAAGAAAGAAGAGATGCGAGAGGCAGAACGAGGCGTCTCGTGTCAGACGAATTGCCACTGAGCATCCCAACGACATCGAGCAAGCGCGAGTGGGCGAGATTGTCAGGCGGGACAAGGTCACAAGGCTCGAAAGCCAAAGTCAGATGATCACGAAATGATCGTTCTAGACTCTGCCACACGCTTGTCTGTTTGGCTGAGATGTAGAGAGTGCTCTTGCCAAAGGCAGGCCGACGTGGTGTGTCAGGGTAGCCCTTTTGGAACTACGCCTGAAGATGAGGAAGAGGAAGAGAGGGAGAAGAAGCAACGGTCAGTTGCTAAGGAATCGTGACTCACGATAAAGGGTCAGTCTTTGAAGGCGAATCGAGGGGTTCTAGAAAAGGACGACGATGTCGTAAGTAATTGAAGTAGACGATGCGTTCGCCAAACGTAGATTTCTATTGGTGATGCGGAAAAGATAAAGAAGAATGTAAAAAATGTAGATGTAGATATAAAGGTACAGAACCAAGAGGCATCACAGAAAAATAGAAAACTATAGCAGAATTTTAGGGGGGGGGGGGGGGGGGGGGAATGAATTGAGC